>JARQOD010000411.1:0-156189 GCA_033576555.1 Oophaga sylvatica | reverse complement strand
TGAGGTTCCCCTTTGTCTGTTCGGGGGAGCCATGCAGTTGGGAGGGACATCATTTTAGGGGGGGGGTTTGGCGGACCCGCGGGGACAAAAAGGTTTTTCTTCTGGAAAGAGGGACATTTTGTTGGGGATGCCCCCCCGTGCCTTGTTGAGCAAGAATCGCCAAAAAACTGAACCCGGGTTTGTGTGGTGGACGACAACCGGGGAGAAAAGATTTCGCCGCTTTTTCTTCTCATTCCTTTGTACCAGGGAGGGGGTGGTTGGTACGAGAGTGGGAGAGATTTTCTGTTCTTCTTGATAGTGGGTCCGGGGCTAATCGGTGACGCTAAATTTGCTCAGGCTCAAGGTATGCTCGAGTGAATTGGCAAACCGATCCCTATTTTCTCCATTGACGCCAGGCCTCTGGCCCAAGGTACTTTTTCATGATTTCAAAACTTTGACCTTCGGTGGGGGCAATACATGGGGAACATTATCTTGTTATGTGTTGGGGGGTCTACCTACTCCTATTGTTTTGGGACTCCTTGGTTGGTTAAACAAACCCGTGATTTTTTTGGCAGCCAGAGAGATAAGCCAAGGGGGTGATTTTTGCAAAAGTAACTGCATAACACAGTCATCTTGGGGGTGTCCTTTAACTTTGCCTCCTTTTTTGGGGGACTTTGGGGATGTGTTCTCTGGGGAGGGGTGTCGGGAGTTCCCTCCTCATCGCGTGAAGACTGTCTATTAATTTCTTCCTGATGCTAATTACCAAAGCTAGTTATATAACCTTTCGGGTCCTGAAGGCAGGCATAAAAATTTATATTCGGAAAGTCGGCAAAGGGCAATTAGACCTTCATTTTCCCCCAGGGCCGGGGGGTTCCTTTGTAAGAAAAAAGAGGGAGGCCTACGCCCTTGTTTGGGATTTCCGCAAACTTAATCGATTACTGTTCGAAAACCGTATCCACCCCTCTATTCCTGATCTCTTCAAACAAATTTTGGCGCCAAAGTTTTCTAAATTGGATCTCAGGGGGCGTAAATCTATTAATAAAAGAGGGGATGAGTGGAAAACGGGGTTTAAAAAACGCCGGGGCATTAAAGAAAACCTTGCATGCCTTTTGGCACTACTGCACCCCCCAGTATTCCAACATTTTGTTAATGACATTTTTCGTCATCTGGTGGGCTGTTCGTGGTCGTATATTTGGATGACATTTTAATTTACTCGCCAGATCTTGTGTCTCACCAGGAGCATGTGAGACAGGTGTTGCAGATCTTGCGAGACAATAAACTATACGCCAAACTGGAAAAGTGTGTATTCGCCGTAAGGAACTTCAGTTTTTGGTTTCTTGGTGTCAGCCTCCGGTTTCCGTATGGACCCTGAAAAGGTGAGAGCAGTGCTTGAATGGGATCAGCCAGAGGATCTTAAGGCTCTGCAGCGTTTTCTGGGGTTTGCTAACTACTACCGGAAATTTATTTGTAATTTCTCATCTGTTGTCAAACCTCTCACTGACATGACAAGAAAAGGGACGGATTTTTCTAAATGGTCGGACAAAGCTTGCCAAGCTTTTCCTCTTTGAAAAAATGTTTTGCTTCAGCACCCGTTTCTCATCCAACCAGATGCATCACAGCCGTTCGTTGTGGAGGTGGACGCGTCTGACGTAGGGGTGGGTGCAATATTGTCCCAGGGTCCGTCCCCTGGTAAATGGCATCCGTGCGCTTTCTTTTCTAAGAAATTGTCGTCCGCCGAAAGGAATTATGATATCGGCAATAGGGAACTTTTGGCCATTAAGTTGGCTTTTGAAGAATGGCGTCACTTTTTGGAGGGGGCAGTCCACCGGTCACCGTCATTACTGATCACAAGAACTGCTGTATTTGGAATCTGCTAAGCGTCTGAATTCCAGACAAGCTCGATGGTCGTTGTTTTTTACCAGGTTTAATTTTGTTGTCACTTATCGCCCTGGATCTAAGAATGTTAAGGCGGATGCCTTGTCTCGCAGTTTCCCAGGGCCGGGAAAATGGATGACCCGATTCCTATCCTTCAGGAGGGGGTGGTAGTGTCGGCTGTATGTTCTGAGCTTGAGAGGAGGTATTAGAGGTTCAGGGGATGCCCCTGCAGGACCTCCAGGGAGACTGTTTGTCCCAAATCAGTTGAGACAAAAGGTTATTGAGGCACATCAAAATTCTGCTTTAGCAGGACATCCAGGGAGTAAGGCTACTTTAGATCTCCTTTCTCGCCGGTTTTGGTGGCCTAACGTTAATAAAGATGTTTTAACTTTTGTCGCGTCCTGTGGGTTTGTGCTCGCTCTAAGACCCCTCATACCCGTCCGTCTGGGACCCTCTTACCCTTGAAACTTCCGGAGCGTCCATGGACTCATTTGTCTATGGACTTCATCACGGACCTTCCTCAGTCGTCAGGGAAGACTGTCATACTGGTGGTTGTTGACAGGTTCAGTAAGATGGCACATTTCATTGCTCTTCCTGCCCTCCCTAATGCTAAAACTCTGGCGCAGGTGTTCATTGTGGAGATTGTGAGACTTCATGGGTTGCCTTCTGATGTGGTGTCAGATAGGGGGTCTCAGTTTGTGTCCAAGTTTTGGAGGGCATTTTGTTTACGTCGGGGGATGCAATTGTCATTTTCCTCGGCTTTTCATCCGCAGACCAATGGTCAGACAGAGCGTCTGAATCAAAGCCTAGAGACTTATCTTCGGTGTTTTGTCTCAGAGAACCAGGAGGACTGGTCTTCTTTCTTGCCTCTGGCAGAGTTCGCTCTTAACAACAGGCGGAGCGAGTCCACTGGTAAATCCCCGTTTTTTTGGGGCATATGGTTTTCATCCCCAGTTTTGTACTTTCAATGGGGGGGGGCCCTTCTGGGGTTCCTGAGGAGGAGCGTTTCTCGTCGTCACTTGCTTCAGTGTGGAGAGGTGTATTGAATAATCTGAGTGCTATGGGGAACCGTTATAAACGTATGGCTGATAGGAGGAGAGTTTCTGGTCCAGATCTTAATGTGAACGATCTGGTATGGTTGTCTACCAGGAATATAAAACTTAAAGTTCCCTCCTGGAAGCTGGGCCCCAGATTCATCGGGCCGTACAGGATCAGTTCCATAATTAATCCTGTGGCATTTCGTCTGGACCCTCCTCCTACGTTTAAAATTCATAATGTGTTCCACAAGTCATTACTTAAGAGGTACGTGGCACCAGTCATACCATCACCTCTACCTCCTCCTCCAGTGGTGGTGAATGGTAACTTGGAGTTTCAAGTGTCAAAGATCATTGACTCACGTCTGAATCGCCGGTCCCTTCAGTACTTGGTGCATTGGAAGGGTATGGTCCAGAGGAGAGGACGGGGTTCCTGCGTCTGACATTAACGCAGATCGTTTGGTGCGGACCTTCCACAGAACTCACCCGGGCAAACCTGGCCCTGAGGTCCGGAGGCCCCTCGTAGAAGGGGGGGTACTGTCATGTGTGCATCGCCACGAAGATCGTCGCGGTTGCACATTCTGACTTCTCACAGCTGAGTTGCTGTTTCTTTGTGTTTGGCAGTTAGGGAGTTAATTCTGTCTGTGCTCAGTTCTGGGACTGGGTGCAGTTTCTCCCGCTGCAATTAATTATTTGTTGATTGGTTTCCTTTAAATCTCTGGTTGTCTGTTTTGGGAGTTGCCAGTGAAAGTCTTCATGCAGACCACAGATAGGATTGTGTCTGTATAGACTTGGGTTAAGGAGCTCCTTAGTTGTTTTAAGCTCACCTTGCTTAGAGTTTAATATCCCGGATCATTTATGTTCCTTCTGTGTTTGAGTGTGTATGCGAGTCTGTGTTTTCTCCAGTATGTCTTATATTTCTAATCTGTGTATTTAGCAGAGATCAGCCCATATCCCTTTGGTGGTAATCAGAATCCTTCTTGGGACTGATTGCAGGGTTCGGGGACTGATGGGAGACAGGGTTGGGCTGGAGACTTGGACCTCTGGGCCATTGTCAGTGCCTCCGGGTGGGGGATTGGTTGGGACCCCAGTTTGGGGTCGGGTTGGACCCCCGGTCCTCTTCTTTCCTGTGACAGTGTATCAAGTCCTCAAGATTAATCCTGAGTTCAACGGATATCGTGTCAGGTAAATCTATTCTATATTTACATGCTGATGTTGCTAATCTATATGTTGTATAGAGTGTTGTTCTTTTAAGAATAGTTTTACTGACATCGTACACATATCATAAGACCGCGTGACACACGGATAACTTTAGTTGGGGGCTAGATGGTAGGCATCAGAGTTTTGCAAATCAATCCAATCCCTACACAGTATCTATCAACATCAGCTGGTGAGATGGCAATCAGATGCTCCATCCTATTAAGGAGGGAGATCTGCGCAAAGCATTCCTCAACAGTGGGTGGGTCTCTGCTTTTCCAGTGTCGTAGAATGACATTTTTAGCCGCCTGTATTAGGTAGCCTATTGATGACCTTTTATAACTACGTTTACTTATTGGTAACATTGATAAAAGGAGGGCTTCTGGCGTATTAGGGATAGTCAAACCAGTTATTTTCTCAATCATGGGAACCACCTTTGCCCAAAATGCATTTAATATAGGGCATGCCCACCATATGTGTGACATTGTTCCTTCCCCTCCCCACATCTCCAACTTCTATCTGAGACCACTGGATACCATCTATGAAGGACTGCTGGTACCCGGTACCATCTAGAGATAATTTTGAAGGAGGTTTCCTGAGCTTTGGACTCTATTGAGGTTTTATGTGTTAGGAAGAAACATTTATCCCATTGTGAGTCAGAGAAGGACTTCCCCAGTTCCCTTTCCCATGCACCGCAGAATCCTGCCCTATTGTCAGTTACCTGGGCAATGAGATTATACAGTAGGGAGATGGAGTGTGTAGGGGGTGACAATGATAGGCTCAATTTTTCAAAGTTTGTGAGATCTCTATGAAGATGTGTGCGCTTCTTCACAGTTGAATAGAAGTGTTGTAACTGGCTATATTCAAAATTAGCCTTCGGGGAAGTGGCTCTTCCCTGTAACAAGTCATTGAGGGGGAGCAGCGAAGTATTGGAGATGACATGAGAAAATAATATCGGATGGGATTTATTTGAACCGAGAAATCTATTTGCAGATAGTCCTGGTGGGAAATCTGGATTTTCTGAAATCAGGAGCAAGGGGCCCTGGGGGTCGATTGAGGATAAGCTTTTTTTTGGGGATCTCAAAGCCAAAGCAGTAGCATAAGTACTATATGACATGAGGCCAAGAGAGGGGACAATTAAATGGGCGCCTCATGGGAGAGTGGTAAGAGCTTTTAGACAAATGGATTGAGCTATTTTGACCCACAATTTCCCCTCCGAATGATGGAAGAAGTCCAGGATTCCTGCGTGTACTGCTGCCATGTAATACCTTCTACAATCCGGAAGGCTAAGGCCCCCCTTTTGTTTGTGTCTGATCAGAACGTCCCCCCGAATGTGTGGACGCCCACTTGCCCAGATAAATCTGCAAAAGTTTCTGCGTAGTCTTTTCCAAAAATTTGAGAGAATTACCATGGGAATGGTTTGGAAGAGGTATAAGAGTTTAGGTAGGACGTTCATTTTTAGTATATTTATTCTGCCGAACCAGGAAAAATCCTTCACCGTCCAAGAAGTAAGATCTCTATGGAGTTGTTCAATAAAGGGCCCAAAATTAAGATAAAATAGACGGGAGAGGTCTCTATGAATACGAATTCCTAAGTATTTGATACCCTGTGAGGGCCAGGCAAAGGGATAGTTGGACTGGCTGGAATCCTGTATGGATTTGGGGAGGGAAACATCGAGGGCCTCAGACTTCGCTGCATTGATTTTAAAATTTGACCATGTACCAAAGTGATCTATTTCAGCCATAACAGCAGTGATGGATATATGTGGTTGAGTGATATATACTAGGACATCATCAGCAAATGCAGAGCACTTGTACTCGGTGCCTCCCACCTCAATCCCCCTAATATTGGGGTTATTGTGAATTGCTGAGAGCAGGTGCTCCATCACTAGGATGTATAAGAGAGGCGACAGAGGACATCCCTGCTTTGTCCCATTGGTGATTATGAAAGGTGATGATAATGTTTCATTTATCTTCAGCCTAGCTGACGGATTGTGATACAGGGCCATGATTTTGGCTATAAAAGGGTCCCCTACCCCAAGCTTTTTAAGAGAATAATATATGGCGTGCCAGGAGACTCTATGGAATGCTTTCTCAGCATCCAACGAGAGTATCTAATTACAAATTTTTAACTGCATCTAGCCCAAGCAATACTTTGGGCCTAGTAGCAGTGTCTGCTAGTCAGCGGATTAACCCAGTTGTTAAGCAAGCTACACCACCTGTAGTTTGGACACTTAATTTTTTCAAAGGAAATGCTTCGGGCCCCTGGGACACTCAGTGAAGAGCATCGGGGAGGCACCCCAAGGCACAGGGCTGGGACTGGCGGTAGGACGCCTTGCGGTGGACCGCCAAGCTCGATCCTTATAAAGCTTTTTAACTGCAGCAGCTTTAGTGGACGCTACTGGAGCTGGAACTCTTTTTAATTTTATATAAAAATACAAAACAGAACAGACATTACTAAACATCAAAACAGACATTACAAGAATCTAAACTCAGTAACCCAAACTACCCGGTAAATTTATACACCAAAATAAGAACTTAAAACCAACTTCAAGATTTTCCGATCTCGTCCAGTCCTTTCATTTTTCACCCCTTTTTTGGGGGGCTCTCTCAGGTCTCTTGCAGCTTGTGCTTTCCAGCCTTCAGGGACCCCCAGCAGGAACATCTTATAAAAGAAACATCAAAAGAAAAAAAAGAAAAAATACACCCACTCATACCACGCACACACACACACACACTCCAACAATCTCACACAATACATACAATACAACATATACTGTACAATATACACAATATATATACAATATCAACCTTAATACCATAAACTACTTTATGCAACAATACATTTACAAATCAACTTGCATTATTCAAAATCCTAACTTACAAGGCCCAAGATCAGTGCCTGCAAGCCCAATATCCATCTCCTTTTCTAAACCAAAACAAAGAGCTTGACGTGCAGCACACTAGCCCACCACCAGGAAAATGGAGTCCTAAAAGGCCCCCTCCCTAACCACGAACACATACACCCTTTCCCTCGTCAGACTAAGACTGTCCCTACGCCTGACCCTGAAAAACTGTCCCTATCTATCCCTCCCTATCCCTATTCTAACTTAACTTGACTAACTCTCTATCTATCCCTACAACTGTCCCTCTCTGTCCCTGTCTGCCCCTACTTCTCTCCCTCGACACCCACACCACCTTATGCTATTCCTACCTTCATTCACATGCAGATCAACTCTCCCTTGAGTGTTTTCAAAAGGAGAAGCCCCTCCAAAGCCAAGAGGCCCTCCTCACACCCAGCCTCTCGAACTCCAAAGAACGCACCTTCCCCAGGTCACCCAGAATGTTACTAACCACCTCATCCCGGTGGAGGGCTTTCTGTTGCCTCGACACTAAACACCATGCATTCCACGTGTAAAACCTGACCACTACGCTAACAAAAAATAAAGTGCTCTGCTCTCGGCCACTCAGGATCTGAACGCCCCATAGACCCTCTCGGCGTAGGAAAGGGACTCCAGCCGCGGCCAACGTATGGAAGCACCCACCCTGTTGTAAACCTCTGAATTAAAAGGACACCGAAGGAGGAAGTGCTCCATGCTATACAGCACGTCGTCACACTCCTCACGGGGACAACCCCGATTATCGGAGTTCCTGTACTTCAGGTTATCCCTTACATACAGTCTCCCGTGAAAGCAGCGCCAGGCCAAGTTCCCAAAACTTTGTGAGGATCCGCTTTGAATTTAAAAGCCCGAGCCACACCTCCAGATCCCGGCCTGGGCAATTCTTAAGGACCAGGGGCTTCTGGAAATGGGTCAACAGAACCCTTCTGTCAAGGCATTGCCTTGACATGGTCCTGATTTCCCTCATTCCCAGACCCCACCGGTGGATTACCTTCAGAACCGGGGTAGTATAAGTCGGGAGATATCCGTGAGGTGTACGGAGGTCCTTCACTTGACCTCCTGTCTCCCATTCCTGGAAGAAGGGCTGAAACCAACTCCTGCAGGAGAATACCCACGGAGGAGCCCTCTCCAGCCAGAGGTTGGAAATATTGGCCTTAAGAAAGGTGTTCACTAAGAACACTACTGGGTTGACCATGCCCAACCCACCTAGTCTCGTGCGGGACGTGACCTCCCTCTTGATTAGGTTGAGCCTATTCCCCCATAACAGCTGGAAGAACAGGCTGTAAACCCGTGTCCAGAGAGGTTTGGCAAGATGCACACACTGCCCAGGTAAATTAACAAGGGAAGCAGAAAACCTTTAGCCAAGCTAACCCTTTCCCTTCCACTGGTCCACCTTTTGGGCAGCAATCTTGAGCCTGCTCTCCCAATTTTGCTGGGGGTAGTCCCCGGAGCCAAAATCAATGCCTAGAATTTTGGCAGAGGCCTGGGGCTCTGAAAGGGTGCCCGGGAGATTAAAACTAGGATCTCCCCCTCCCAGCCAGAGACTCTCACACTTTTCCCGGTTGATCATGGACCCGGATGCCTCCGAGTAACGCACGACCTCGGACATTACCTAAACCGCCTCCCCTCTCAAGGATACGAAGAGGGAAACATCGTCAGCGTACGCCACCACTCTCAGAGGGGGCCCAGAGCCCGCCTGGTCCATCCCGACTCCCACCAACGGTCCACGATCTACCCTCCTCAGGAAGGAATCAATCGTGAACGCGTATAAAAGTGGGCTAGAGGACAGCCCTGACGGACCCAGAACCTACCTCAAAAGGGCGCCCCGACCAGTCGTTCACGAGCGGGAAAGTCTCAGCCCCTTGGTATAAGATTTCTAACCAATTTACAAACCTCCCAGGCAGACCGTACCTCAAAAGGACAGACAAGAGGTACTCATGGTTAACCCGGTCAAAGGCTTTCGCTTGATCTAATGACAGCAGATACCCCTTCCAGCGACCTACCTTACCCTGCTCCACTGCCTCTCAGACACCGAGCACAGCACTAAAAGTGCTGCGGCCTGGAACAGAGCAGTGCTGGGCCTCCGAAAGGAGCCGGGGTGCAAACTTGACCAACAGATTAAACAGCACTTTCGCCAGAACCTTCCTGTCCGTATTGAGAAGTGCTATGGGATGCCAATTCTCAATACGGGACGAGTCATTACCCTTTGACAGAATAATCAGGGCTGACCTCCTCATTGAACCGGGAAGAGTGCCCAAGGAAAGACACTCATTAAACACCCAGTCAAGAGGGGGACCAAGGAGTCCCTAAAGGTCTTATAGAACTCGGATGTTAAGCCATCCGGACCTGGCGATTTTTTGGGCCGAAGCCCATCAATGGCCAGTCTCACTTCCTCTTCCCTGATTGCTTCTGCCAAAACACCAAGAGAGGGATCATCTCCTGGCTCAGGGATGGTTTCAGCCAGGAAAGCCGACATCTCATCCCGATCCAGATCCCTCTTTCCCAAGAGGCATGAGTAAAAGGATCTGACTACCTCCAGGATCCCTGATTTGGATTTGTTCAGGGACCCCGTACTGTCGATTAGTCCTGTCACCATTTTACAATTCACTGACATCTTACAGTTCCTGTAGGGGTCGGGTGAGCGGTACTTCCCGAAATCCCTCTCAAAAACCAAAGATGTGTGCCTATCATACTGACACCTCTTTATTATTATTATTATTACACATTTATATAGCGCCATTTATTCCATGGCGCTTTACATATGAAAAGGGAAAATATAGACAGGTACAATAAACATGTGCTAGACAAGGGACACACAAGTACAGAAGGAGAGAGGACCCTGCCTGCGAGGGCTCACAGTCTACAGGCTTAAGCAAAGACTTCACTCTGGAGATCTCCTCACGGTCACCTCCAGTCGAGACGAGCTGCTCGAGTTTCCTCCCCAGAGCCCGATACAAGCGATGCCTGTTCAGACTTCTGAGGCCCGATGTTAGGGTTCGAGTTCCCACTCCTGCACAAGGGGAGTCTCGAACCAGTGCCGCTGCGGTCTCCCATTCATCTCCGGCCGCAGTGGAGCCTGCTCAGCAGAGACGTCGTTCCAAGCGTCTTGCCCACTCCACTACTGGGCAGTGACTTGCTGCTGCCTTTCCTGGATCTGCTATTATAGCCAGTTCTGGAGCAGACGTCTTTGGGATAAAGTCCTGCATTTTCCCTTCTGAGCGTGCCCAGAGTGAGATCTCTCATTGGAGATCAGGGGTCACATGCTCAGGTACTGCAGCAGCTCCTATTGGCCCGCCAGGAAGGCCCTGTTACTACTAGTCTTCTGAACAGGTTCTCATTGGTCCTTGTTCCTGGAAGGTCCTGTAGCTGTTGCTATAAAAGGGTAGCATGGCTGGGCCGCCATGCGCTAATATCAACCATTGTATGCTCTGCGCCAGTGTGGTCATGCGTGTGTGTGGTTAGGGACCCGGCTGAAATAAGCCACTAGAATACCGACTTAATCGGTGAGGAGTTTAGTGTGCTAGCTGGTCAGGGTCGGTGTCCTAGATGCCCTAGATTACCGGCATAACCGGTGAGGAGTTTGATTGCCGTATTCAGGGTCTGGCGTTCAGACGCCATAGATTGCGGGTGACTCCCGCGAGGACATTAGCGCATGACCACGTATTATGCTCGCTTAGCAATTAACCGTGTGCCTGAGAGCCTGACAGGACACGGTGTTTGTTCTCAGCGGCTCTGTGACGTAACAGGGTTCGCTCTCGATGCTAGACAGCGCCCTAGCGTTTTACTTTGCGGCTCACTGAAGCTAAGTGAGTTCGCACATATCGCCATATAGCACTGTGGCATCCCGTTAGCGGCTCTGTGAATTAACAGAGTCTGCACTTACTGCCACAACGCGCTACGGCGTTTATTTTAGCGACTCTGCGGGATAACAGAGTTCGCTACTTTCGTCATCTTACTAGCAGCAGGCTTTGCTTGCACGGTGGACCCCGGGCTGCGAACGCACCTCTCCACTTTATATATTTGGTGCGTTCCGCAGACCCTAACATAATATTAGCGCCAGGGTCTGGCTAGTAAAATGGCGGACGAACAGCGTCTATTGCAGTACATCCAGCAGCTGAAGGGTAGGTTGGAGGCTCTTGAGAGCACAACCTCAGCTGTGGATGTTCAGGCTGCTTAGCGTGGGCTGCAGCCAGTTTGTCCTCTGCCACCTCTGCCCCTACATTATCCCACCTCCCGCTTCCTGACAAGTTTGCCGGTGATAGCAAGCAATGTCGGGGATTCGTGAGTCAGTGCTCTATACATCTCGAGCTTCTGGCTGCACGTTTTCCCACGGATCGGGCACAAGTGGGTTTTGTACTTTCTCTACTCTCGGGCAGAGCGTTGGAGTGGGCAACGCTGCTGTGGGAGCGCGATGATCGTGTGGTGCAGAGTGCTCCTCGTTTCTTGGAGGCTCTTAAAAAGGTCTTTTTAGGACCCCAGGTCACCCACGATACGGCGCTACAACTGCTGGCATTGACACAGGGTTCGTCTTTGGTCAGTCAGTTTTCCGTCCAGTTTCGGACTCTGGCTGCTGAGCTAGATTGGTCTGATAAAGTTCTTATTCCTATCTACTGGCGGGGACTGGCTGACCATGTTAAAGACGCTTTGGCTACCAGGGAGATTCCCGCCACACTGGAGAAGCTTATCTCCATATCTACCCGCATTGACCTCCGTTTTCACGAGCGGAGGTTGGAGCGGGCCCAGTGTAGGCAGAGGTTTCGGTTGGCTCCTACCTTTGCCAAACCTCTCGAATTCCCCGATCTGGCGTCCGAACCTCAAAAGGCCACAGAAGTTCCTCATGCAGGACCTAAGTCTCGGTCCGTCCGAGTATCCGTGGTTTGTAACCATTGTCAGCAGACAGGACACTATGCCAACAATGTCCACAGCGATCGGGGAAGCGATCGCGTCTAGTGGCCCTGGGAGGAGGTTCACTAGAGACAGCGGCATTTTCCTCCAAGATAACATTTAAAGGGACAATCACTGTTGGTACTTCCATTCTCACCGCAGACCTTTGCGTGGACTCAGGAGCAGAGGGGAATTTCATGTCCTCTAGCTTTGCTCGCCGTCATGCAATACCTCTGGTGGCGCTTGAGAAATCAGTGACTGTTCGGGTAGTGAATGGGTCGTCATTGCCCTCACAAATTACACACCAGACTGTCCCACTTGCATTGTCTGTATCTCCTTCCCATCAGGAATTTATTTCCCTACTCGTCCTTCCCAAGGGAATAGACGAGATCCTACTAGGTATACCTTGGCTCCGTTTCCACTCCCCACATATAGAGTGGACTTCGGGTAGGATACTGGGTTGGAGTGATGCATGTACAGGCAGATGTGTCAGAAGTTGCGTTCAGGTTACCACTACTGAGTTACCCGCAGATCTTACTCCACTTCCCAAGCACTACTGGTCATATGCAGACGTGTTCTCCAAGAAGGCTGCGGAGACTCTTCCGCCTCATCGCCCCTATGACTGTCCTATCGACCTCTTGCCTGGCGCAGAACCTCCTCGGGGAAGGGTCTATCCCCTCTCTCTTCCTGAGACAGAGGCCATGTCGCAATATATTCAGGAGAACCTGGCAAGAGGGTTTATTAGGAAGTCGGTGTCACCGGCAGGGGCGGGATTTTTCTTTGTGCAGAAGAAAAACGGAGAATTGCGTCCGTGTATTGATTACAGGGGTCTTAACGCCATCACCGTTAAAAACAAGTACCCGTTGCCCTGATCTCTGAGCTATTTGATAGGCTTCGGGGAGCAAGGGTATTCACTAAACTAGATCTGCGCGGTGCTTATAACCTGATTCGCATCCGTGAGGGGGACGAATGGAAGACGGCTTTTAATACCAGGGATGGGCATTACGAATATCTGGTGATGCCCTTTGGGCTCTGTAATGCTCCAGCCGTTTTCCAAGACTTTGTCAATGACATCTTCCGGGATATGCTCTCCACCTCGGTCGTAGTCTATCTGGATGATATACTCATCTTCTCTCCAGATATTGACTCCCACCGGAGGGATGTTGGCAGGGTCTTCGACCTCCTACGGGCAAATTCCCTTTACGCAAAGTTGGAGAAATGTGTGTTTGAGCAGGAGTCCTTACCTTTCCTGGGCTATATCATCTCCGCCCAGGGATTGGCTATGGATCCTGCCAAACTACAGGCGGTGATGGACTGGCAAGAACCCACTCTCTAAAGGCGGTGCAGCGCTTTATGGGGTTCATTAATTACTACCGTCAGTTCATTCCCCACTTCTCAACTTTGGTAGCTCCCGTGGTTGCCCTTACCAAAAAGGGAGCTAATCCCAAATTGTGGTCTGAAGAGGTCTCCAAGGCCTTCACGTCTATTAAGTCTCATTTCGCTAGAGCTCCCATCCTACATCGCCCCGATGTTGATAAGCCATTTATATTGGAGGTGGATGCCTCGTCCGTTGGTGCTGGAGCAGTCCTCTTCCAAAAGGATGCTCAAGGTCGGAAGCATCCATGCTTCTTTTTCTCCAAGACCTTCACACCAGCAGAGAGGAATTATTCCATCGGGGACAGGGAGTTGCTAGCAATGAAGTTGGCCTTCTCGGAGTGGAGACATCTGTTGGAGGGAGCTCGCTTTCCCTTCCAAGTCTTTACGGATCACAAAAACCTGGTATATCTTCAGACAGCCCAGCGGCTTAATTCTCGCCAAGCCAGATGGTCCTTGTTCTTCTCCCGGTTTCATTTCACACTGCATTTCCTCTCGGGAGAGAAGAACATTCGTGCCGACGCTCTCTCTCGCTCTGTGGTGTCCTCGGAGGAGGAGGTGGAGGAGCCTCGGCTTATCGTCCCCACAGAGAGCCTGAGAACAGTGGCCCCGGTTTCGCTAGAGTCTGTGCCCCGGGCAAGACTTTTGTGCCTACTAATTTGCGACCGGAGGTACTCTCTTGGGCACATTCGTCCAGGGTGGGTGGACACTTTGGGGCAAAGAGGACATCTGAATTGCTGGCGAGGACATATTGGTGGCCGCATATGGTCCGTGATGTTGGGGACTATGTTCGGGCGTGTGTCTCCTGCGCCAAAAATAAGTCTCCACGACAACGGCCAGCTGGGTTACTTTACCCTTTGCCGGTGGCAGACAGGCCCTGGGAGATGGTTGGGATGGACTTTGTGGTGGGCTTGCCCAAGTCTCGGGGTTGCACCATCATTTGGGTAATCACCGACCATTTCTCTAAAATGGTGCATCTGGTGCCACTACCACGGTTACCTTCTGTACGGGCTCTGGCAACGTTGTTTGTTAGGCACATCTTCCGTTTACACGGCATGCCGGACAAGATTGTCAGTGACCGAGGTCCCCAGTTTGCGTCTCGGTTCTGGAGAGAGCTTTGTCGTCTACTCAGTATTGAGTTAAATCTCTCTTCAGCGTACCATCCTGAGACGAATGGGTTGGTAGAGAGGGCCAACCAGACCTTGGTCACCTATCTACGACATTTTGTCTCAGCCAGGCAGGATGACTGGGCATCCTTGCTACCATGGGCTGAGTTTGCATTAAACAATGCTGTGGCTGATTCCACCGGACAGACCCTATTCCTCCTGAACTACGGTCAGCATCCGCGGGTACCAGTGCCTATGCCCGTGTCTTCCGCCGATTCCAGGGTGGCAGACTGGGCTGTGGAGGCACGGGACATTTGGGACCGCACGCAGGATGCCATTCAGGCCTCCAAAGAGAGGATGAGGTCTTCGGCCGATGCCCATCGGCGCCCCGCTCCTACATTTGCTCCTGGGGATTTGGTGTGGCTCTCCGCCCGTAACATCAGGCTGCAAGTTGAGTCCACTAAGTTGGCACCCCGCTACCTGGGTCCTTTCAAGGTCCTCGAGCAGGTTAACCCTGTGGTATACCGTTTAGCTCTTCCACCACGCCTGGGTATCTCCGACACCTTTCACGTGTCCCTCCTGAAACCCGTGCTCATGTCCCGGTTTTCTGAGTCATCTGCCGGGACATCGGGATCATCTGCGGATGACCATGAGGTGAACGCCATCGTGGGGTGGTACGGGGCAAAAAGTTTTATTTGGTGGACTGGAGGGGCTATGGGCCTGAGGATAGGTCTTGGGAGCCTGCCGAGCATGTTCACGCTCCGCAGCTCATCGCTGCCTTTGAACGCAGCGAGGCCCAGAGAAGGGGGGGCCCTAGGAGGGGGGGTAATGTTAGGGTTCGAGTTCCCACTCCTGCACAAGGGGAGTCTCGAACCAGTGCCGCTGCGGTCTCCCATTCATCTCCGGCCGCAGTGGAGCCTGCTCAGCAGAGACGTCGTTCCAAGCGTCTTGCCCACTCCACTACTGGGCAGTGACTTGCTGCTGCCTTTCCTGGATCTGCTATTATAGCCAGTTCTGGAGCAGACGTCTTTGGGATAAAGTCCTGCATTTTCCCTTCTGAGCGTGCCCAGAGTGAGATCTCTCATTGGAGATCAGGGGTCACATGCTCAGGTACTGCAGCAGCTCCTATTGGCCCGCCAGGAAGGCCCTGTTACTACTAGTCTTCTGAACAGGTTCTCATTGGTCCTTGTTCCTGGAAGGTCCTGTAGCTGTTGCTATAAAAGGGTAGCATGGCTGGGCCGCCATGCGCTAATATCAACCATTGTATGCTACTGCGCCAGTGTGGTCATGCGTGTGTGTGGTTAGGGACCCGGCTGAAATAAGCCACTAGAATACCGACTTAATCGGTGAGGAGTTTAGTGTGCTAGCTGGTCAGGGTCGGTGTCCTAGATGCCCTAGATTACCGGCATAACCGGTGAGGAGTTTGATTGCCGTATTCAGGGTCTGGCGTTCAGACGCCATAGATTGCGGGTGACTCCCGCGAGGACATTAGCGCATGACCACGTATTATGCTCGCTTAGCAATTAACCGTGTGCCTGAGAGCCTGACAGGACACGGTGTTTGTTCTCAGCGGCTCTGTGACGTAACAGGGTTCGCTCTCGACGCTAGACAGCGCCCTAGCGTTTTACTTTGCGGCTCACTGAAGCTAAGTGAGTTCGCACATATCGCCATATAGCACTGTGGCATCCCGTTAGCGGCTCTGTGAATTAACAGAGTCTGCACTTACTGCCACAACGCGCTACGGCGTTTATTTTAGCGACTCTGCGGGATAACAGAGTTCGCTACTTTCGTCATCTTACTAGCAGCAGGCTTTGCTTGCACGGTGGACCCCGGGCTGCGAACGCACCTCTCCACTTTATATATTTGGTGCGTTCCGCAGACCCTAACACCCGAGAGCTGGCGGAAGAACCCCGCCACCCCGCTTTTTGAAGATCTCCCACCACTCTGACTTACTACTACAGAGATCCAAAAGTGGTACCTGGCTCTGAAGAAAATCCTCAAAGGATTGTCTCACCTCCTCTTCCAGCAGGGACGAATTCAGCTTCCACAGCCCTCTTCCCATCCGGGGAGTCTCTGCAACATTCAGAGAAAAGAAAATTAGACAGTGATCGGAGAACTCCACCTCAACGGCGGACACAGCAGAGAAGTTGGCATCCTCCTTTAAAAAAACCTGTCTATTCTAGATCTACAGCTACCCCCATAATAGGTGAAACCCCCGTGGCCTGGGGTGTGCCGGATGTGGACATCCACCAGGCGAGCTTCACTAGCTATACTATTTAGCGCGACGCTGTCATAAGCCAGGTGATCTCCAGGACCTCGTAATGGTGTTGAAGTCTCCACCGAAGACCACCTGTCGGCTCGTAAAAAGAAAGGGCTTAATCTTCAGGAAGAGACATTTCCGGTCCCACTTTGACTGTGGGCCGTAGATGTTTATGAGCCGCAGCTCTTGTGCCCTCATGAAGACGTCAAGGACCAGGCACCTCCCCATTTCTAACTCGATCACTCGTCTGCATTCCACATCTGCAGTCTTAAAGAGGACTGCCACCCCTCTATATGGCTCGGCCGCAAGAGACCAGTACGAGGGCCCACACCTCCACTCCCTCCGTGCTTTATATATGGCCCCCATGTCAGTTAGTCTGGTATCCTGCAAAAATAAAATTTCAGCCTCAATTCGGGTGAAAAAATCAAAGGCCGCAAATCTAGCCGCATCTGACTTAATGCTGGCGACATTAATGGAAGCCAGCGTCAACGGGGCGAGTTCAGCCATCATGAGTGATCAAGTTCGACGGCCTTCTTCTTACCCACCCCGCTCCCACCACCCTCTGGGGAGGAGTTAGAACCCTTCCTCTTTAAGGTAGTTGAGGTGTCCATTCCTCCTCCCCTCCACCTCTGGACTCCGGGTTGTCCCCCCCCAGGAGAAACAACGTCCCTTGAGGGCTGGACTCCCCCGTCCCCTGAAAGACCCCCCGATGTCGCCCCCCAGCCCTTCACCCTCATCCTGCAACTCTTTAGCAGAGTCTCCGAGGGCTTGGAACCGGTTGGAGAGTGTGATCAGAGGGGGGGCGGTGGGCCCTTCCGTTGGTACATTCACGGTCAGGGGTGGGGGTGATTTGGAAGACTTATTCAGCCTCCTCCTCCCCCTCCTGTTGGTACGTTTTTTCCCACCCATTGATGTTGTAGGCTGCTCTATTACTTCCTTATCAACACTTTCATATTGAGATGAGCTGCCTGAGTCAGCCGCTTTATCCTCCCTCTCCATCCTCCTGATCTCCTCAGAGGACACCACAGAGCGAGAGAGAGCGTCGGCACGAATGTTCTTCTCTCCCGAGAGAAAATGGAGTGTGAAATGAAACCGGGAGAAGAACAAGGACCATCTGGCCTGGCGAGAATTAAGCCGCTGGGCTGTCTGAAGATATACCAAATTCTTGTGGTCGGTGAAGACATGGAAGGGAAAGCGAGCCCACTCCAACAGATGTCTCCACTCAGAGAAAGCCAACATCATTGCTAGCAACTCCCTGTCCCTGATGGAATAATTCCTCTTCGCTGGTGTGAAGGTCTTGGAGAAGAAGAAGCAAGGATGCTTCCGACCTTGAGCATCCTTTTGAAAGAGGACTGCTCCAGCACAAACGGATAAGGCATCCACCTCCAATATGAATGGCTTATCAACATCAGGGCGGTGTAGGATGGGAGCGCTACAAAATGAGACTTAATTGAGGTGAAAGCCTTGGAGACTTCTTTGGACCACAATTTGGGATTTGCTCCCTTCTTGGTGAGGGCTACCAAGGGAGCTACCAAAGTTGAGAAATGGGGAATGAACTGGCGATAATAATTAATGAACCCGATAAAGCGCTGCACCGCTTTAAGGGAATGGGGTTCTTGCCAGTCCATCACAGCCTTTAGTTTGGCAGGATCCATAGCCAATCCCTGGGCGGAGATGATATAGCCCAGGAATGGTAAAGACTCCTGCTCAAACACACATTTCTCCAACTTTGCATAAAGGGAATTTGCCCGCAAGAGGTCAAAGACTCTGCAGACATCTCTCCGGTGGGAGTCAATATCTGGAGAGAAGATGAGAATATCATCCAGATAGACTACAACCGAGGTGGAAAGAATATCCCGGAAGATGTCATTAACAAACTCTTGGAAAACGGCTGGGGCATTACAGAACCCGAAGGGCATCACCAGATATTCATAGTGCCCATCCCTGGTATTAAAAGCCGTCTTCCATTCGTCCCCCTCACGGATGCGAATCAAGTTATAAGCACCCCGCAGGTCTAATTTGGTAAATACCCTTGCTCCCAGGGCCTATCAAAGAGCTCAGAAATCAGGGGCAACGGGTATTTATTCTTAATGATGAAGGCGTTAAGACCCCTGTAATCTATGCAGAGACGTAATTCTCCGTTCTTCTTCTGCACGAAAAACCTTGCCCCAGCAGGTGACACTGAATTCCTAATGAACCCTCTTGCCAGATTCTCCTGGATGTATTGGGACATAGCCTCCGTCTCAGGGGAGAGAGGGGATAAACCCTTCCCCGGGGCAGTTCTGCTCCAGGCAAGAGGTCAATAGGACAGTCATAGGGGCGATGAGGCGGAAGAGTCTCCGCAGCCTTTTTGGAGAACACGTCTACATAGGACCAATAACACTTGGGAAGGGAAGTGAGATCTGCGGGTATCTCTGTAGTAGTAACCTGAACACTCTCCCTCACACATCTACCTTTACAAGATTCACTCCAACCCCGTATCCTCCCAGAGGGCCACTCAATATGTGGGGAGTGAAGACGAAGCCAGGGTACTCCCAGCAGAGCCTCATCTATACCCTCGGGAAGGACTAGGAAAGAGATAACCTCCTGATGGGAAGGAGACATAGATAATGTGAGAGGGATTATCTGATGTGTGATCTGTGAGGGCAGTATTGAACCATTCACCACTCGAACAGTCACCGGTTTGGCGAGCATCACCTGAGGTATTGTGTGGTGGAGAGCGAAGGCAGAGGACATAAAATTCCCCTCTGCTCCAGAATCCACACAAAGCTCAACTGTTAGAGTGGATGGACAAAAAGAGATTGTCCCTTTAAAGGACAGCTTGGAGGCAAATGCCGCTGAATCTAGTGAACCTCCTCCCATGGTTACTAGACGCGATCGTGTTCCCGATCGCTGGGGACATCTATTGGCATAATGTCCTAACTGTTGGCAATTGTTACAAACCACAGGGACTCGAGCGGGCCGAGACTTAGGTCCCTCTCGAGCAACCTCCATGGCCTCCTGGGAGTCGGACGCCTGAATGGGAGATTCTAGAGGTTTGGCAAAGGTGGGAGCCAGCCGGAATCTGTGCCTACACTGGGCCCGCTCCATCCTCTGCTCGTGAAAACGAAGGTCGATGCGGTAGATATGGAGATAAGCTTTTCCAGTGAGGCTGGAATCTCCCTGGTGGCCAAAGCGTCCTTTACATGGTTAGCCAGACCTCTCCAGTATACCGGAATGAGGGCTTTATCCGGCCACTCTAACTCAGAGGCCAGAGTCCGAAATTGGACCGAAAACTGGCTGACCATGGACGAACCCTGTGACATTGCCAGCAGTTGGAGCGCCATATCGTGGGTGACCTGAGGGCCTAAAAAGACCTTTTTATGAGCCTCCTGAAACTGAGGAGCACTCCGCACCACACGATCGTCACGCTCCCACAGCGGCGTTGCCCATTCCAACGCTCTGCCCGACAGAAGTGATACTATGAAACCGACTTCTGCCCGCTCCGTGGGAAAACGTGCAGCCAGAAGCTCGAGCTGTATAGAGCACTGGCTTACGAAACCCCGACAATGTTTACTGTCACCAGAAAACTTGTCTGGAAGCGGGAGATGGGATAAGGTCGAGGCAGAGGTGGCGGAGGTCAAACTGGCTGCCGCTGCACTAGCAGCCTGAACAGCAACTGCAGTAACATCCACAGCTGAGGTTGTGCGCTCGGGAGCCGCCAACCTACCCTCCAGCTGCTGGATGAACTGCCCTAGGTGCTGGTCGTCCGCCATTTTACCAGCCAGACCCTGGTGCTAGTATTATGTTAGGGTCTGCGGAACGCACCAAGTAAATATAAATAATGGGTGCGTTTGCAGCCCGGGGTCCACCGTGCAGGCAGAGCCTGCTGCTAGTAAGATGGCGGTATAAGCGAACTCTGTTACTTCACAGGGTCGCAAACATAGATGCTGTGGCACTATATGGCGGTATAAGCGAACTCTGTTACACCACAGAGTCGCTGAGGTAGAGACACAGAGATAGAGACTGTCCTGTTAACACCACAGGGGTACACATTGTAGACTGTTCAGGGGGTATATAGCTCTGGGATCTCCGTCTCGTATAGCCAGTGTGGCATAAAGAGTCCAATCGCAGACAGCAGCACTGGTGTAAACTGGCCGCAACCAGTTTTATTGAAAGTCCACAGCAATACACATAAATCAAACCATAAAATAAAATCCTAAGCCTGTCAGGCTGCTAGCTAAACACAGTCAGTTACCTCACTACCGTGGTCTAGGCTCTAGCAGCCTGGCCACAACAACACAAATTTATAATTACCAGATATTGGCTTGCAGGAGACTCCAGCAGCGTCTGAAGTCAGATTCAGACTGAGAGCTCTGTCTGTGTAACTCTACCACCTATTTCTGGCTGCTTAATTAGGCAGCTGTGTGTACTCAGGGTTGAGCTGCAAGCCTGTACTGGATGGGGAGTGGAGTGAACGTCGTACTGCCATCCTACCTTCACTCCTATATTCCTTATGCGACCCAGCTAAGAAACCTGGGCGAGATATACACCCCGTCCAGTACGCACCCCTTCACTGTCTCACAACAGATAACTGCTGTGCGGATAGCAGTCCGTGGTCATGCAGTTAGCAACACAAACAAGCAACTCCTCACCGGAGTAGCCGGTATTCTAGAGGCTATTTCAGCCAAGCCCTGAACACATGCATACAAATCTCCTCACCGGAGGTGCCGGTAATCTAGGGGCTTATTTCAGCCGAGCCCTAACCACATGCGTGCATGATCACACTGGCGCAAAGCACATAATGCAATTGATACTAGCGCATTGCCGAGTGGACATGCGCACCTTTTATAGTAGCAGCTACAGGACCTTCCAGAAAAGGACCAATGAGAAACTGTTCCAAAAACAAGCAGTTTCAGGACCTTCCTGGCAGACCAATGGGAGTCGCTGCTGTAACCAAGCATTTGACCCCTGATCTCCAATGGGAGATCTTGCCCTGGGCATGCTCAGATGGAGAAACGCAGGACTTAGTCCCAAGACTGCCTGCTCCAGCACTGGTTATAATAGAGGAACCAGAAGAGGCAGCAACAAGCCCCTGCACAGTATTAGACTGAGCGAGACGCTGGGACCAACGTCTCCGCTGAGCAGACTCCACTGCGGCCGGAGATGGATGGGGACCAATGGGGAACTGGTTCGAGATTCCCCTTGTGCAGCAGCGGGAACTCGATCCCTAACAGACAGTGATACGATGGACAGCCCCCTTCAAAAAATGCCTCCATTCTTCAAACGCCAATTTAGTGGCTAATAGCTCCCTGTTACCCACATCATAATTCCTCTCGAAAGAGGAAAATTTTCTTGAAAAGAAGTCACAGGGCCTCAAGTTAATCAATGTGGTGGGCCCCTGGGACAACACAGCCCCCACTCCACCTATACGACAAATGGTTTAGACAAATCAGGTTGAACCAGTACAGAGTCGGTCATAAAACACTTTTTTAAAGAAGAAAACGCCACCACAGCTGGAGCTGACCAGTTTTTTTCATCAGCCCCCTTAAGATTTAAATCCATGAGGGGTTTGACAACCTGAGATAACCCCTTGATGAATTTTCTATAATAATTGGTGAAACTCAGAAAACGCTGAAGACCTTTGAGATCTCTGGGTTGCACCCAATCCACAATAGCCTGTAAATTCCTAGGGTCAATATGAAACCCCTCAGCAGACAAAATAACCCCTAGGAAGGACAATTCCTGAGCAAAGAATGAACAC
Organism: Oophaga sylvatica; assembly: GCA_033576555.1. Lineage (NCBI taxonomy): Eukaryota > Metazoa > Chordata > Amphibia > Anura > Dendrobatidae > Oophaga > Oophaga sylvatica. Next base: position 133,838 of record JARQOD010000411.1, on the reverse strand, counting down.
TTCTCTGGTTTAGCAAATTATGAGTTCTCCCTAAGCCTCTGAAGAACCGCACGGAGGTGGCCCATGTGACTGTGCTTGTCAGAAGAATATATAAGAATGTCATCCAAATAAATTACCATGAAACGCCCAATAAAATCTGAGAAAACATGATTCATGAAATTCTGAAATACTGCTGACGCGTTAGTCAGGCCAAAGGGCATAACCAAATTCTCAAACAGACCCTCAGAGGTGAGAAATGCAGTTTTCTACTCATCTCCCTCCCGCATGCGGATGAGATTGTATGCCCCTCTGAGGTTTGAGGTTCAAATTAGAGAACCACTTGGCCCCTGACAATTGATTGTACAAATCGGGTATAAATGGAAAGGGATAAGTGTTTCATATAGTGATTTTATTAAGTTCTCGAAAATCGAGGTATGGGCATAAACCACCATCCTTTTTTTTTCACGAAAAAGAACCCCGCCGCCACAGGAGAGACAGATGGCCGAATGTGGCCCTTATGGAGGCTATCAGAGATATACTGCTTCATTGCGGCCCGCTCAGGGGCGGAGCGATTGTACAGATGGGCTTTGGGCAATTTCGCACCTTGAGCAAGATCAACAGCACATCGAATGGACGGTGTGGTGTAGAACCTCAGCCTCCTTTTCGGAGAACACATCCTCAAAGTCCTTTAGGTACTCCGGAATACCCTCCAAACTGACGGATGACACAGATGTCGTAACAAGACATTTCTTAGAACAATTGAGACCCCATTTAACAATGTCCCGAGATTCCCAGTTAAACACAGGATTATGTAATTGCAACCAGGGGAACCCCAGTACCAGTCCCGCAGGCAGTTTGTCCATAACAAAGCAGGAAATACGTTCCTGGTGCAAGGAACTAACTTTAAGGAGAAACTCCTCTGAAACAAATTTGATGCCATTCTTAGCCAGTGGTGTTTTGTCAATGGCAACAACATGGATAGGAGTCTCCAAACTAACTGTCCCTAACTTACACCTGGACACCAAGTCAGAGTTAATACAGTTAATGGACGACCTGCAATTCCCGAAGCCAGAAATGGATGTGGAGCCACTCCCACAACAAAGTTCCACTTGTAACAAAATTTTTGAAAAAGGTACCTGAGAGTCTGGGTGACCTCCACGACAATCACCCAGACTCAGCCGTTTGTTGGTCGGTGGACAGGAGGAGCAGTCCTTTTTCCAATGTAAGGGATCTCCACAAAAAAAACAATTTTCCTTCATGCCGCCATCTCCTCTCCTTCTTCTCGAGGTTGGCGACCCCCACCTCCATAGGTTCAAACAGCGACAAAACAACTGGACCAGCAGAGAGCAACGGAACCTCTCGCTGTGCGATACCTCTCACGCAGCCTCTGATCCATGCGGATAGCCTGAGTCATAGCTTCCTCCAATGAAATGTGAGGTGGATGGAAAGCCAGAGCGACCTTCAGATTATCCGCCAGTCCACACCTTAACAGACCTCTCAGCGCCGAGTCATCCCCGGACACTAAAGTGGACCATCAGCGGAATTCGGAGCTGTACCACTCGGCTGAGCGCTTTCCTTAAACCAGACCCATAATAGTGTCCTCTGCCACCCTGACACGGTCCGGTTCGTCATAGATAAGTCATAGGGCCTCAAAGAACCTATCTACCGACTTCAGTTCAGGGGCAGAAGGGGGCAGCGAGAAACCCCAAGATTGGGGACCCTCCCTAAATAAAAAGATAATAATCCCTACCCGCTGAGTCTCATCCCCAGACGATCCAGGTCTCAGAAAAAAAAATAATTTACAACTCTCCCTGAACATATGAAATTTATCTTTACTCCAGAAAAGGTATCAGGAAGCTTAACCGGGGGTTCGGGAGAGTGCACAACAACATCAACTGAATCCGTAGGTCGACTAACAGTATGATGGGTGGTTTCCTGCACAGTTTGAACAGTCTAAGGATAATTTCACATTTGCGTCGTTTTGCGCAGCGCATCGTGCGCAACTAAAAACGTGTGCAAAAACGCATACAAGCGCTTGCAAGCGCAAGGTTTTTTAACACATCAATGTACGCATAACGACAAAAAAAGTAGCGTTTGCATGCGTTTATCTAGCGTTTTGCATACGCTTGCGTTTTTTAGGCGCATGAGTGTCACATTTCACAGGAGGAAACTCCTTGAAAGAAACTCCACCAATGGGACACCAGTGGGCGAGTGTCATGGGACTTCTTTAAATAGACCCTGTTCAGCTGAATTCTTCAGGTTTTGCTGCTGTTTCCTGTGTCACCATGGATCTGCGTTGGGAGAGTTTTCGCTTCAACTTGGATCTGGACATCGCGCTGTTTCTGGCTTTTTCTTGCCAGCAACAAAGGGAGAGAGAGACAGCGAAGACGGCAGCGTTTTTGGAGACATCCGATTATTGAAGTCCGGGAGAGCCGTGGAGCATACCACACCCTCTTCAGCGAGCTCCAGGCAAACCCGGTGAAATTTTCTGACTATACACGGATGTCCCAAGAAAGCTTCAGGGATTTGCTTGGTCATGTTGAAGGAGCCATCCGGAGACGTGACACACAGATTCCTTCTGAGGAACGGCTCCTCGTCACATTACGGTACGTAATATTAAACCAATGCGTGTATTGTTTTTGTTCTGCCATTTACTAAAAGCCTGCAGAATTATAGTTCTGCCATGTACAGATTGCTTTTTTATGTCAGTGTTTTGCCAAAGCCTGGACAATTACAATTTTTCTTTCACTGTTTTACAGATTCCTGGCTTCTGGCGAGACTCTCTCTTCACTCCACTTCCAGTACCGGCTTGGAATCTCCGCCTTGTCGGGAATAGTTGCGGACACCTGCCAGGCTTTGTGGGATATTCTCTGTCCTGCATTTATGCTCCTGCCCACAGCGGAAAAGTGGATCGAAATATCGGATCAATTCCTGACAGTCTGCAATTTCCCCAACTGTTTGGGAGCAGTGGATGGGAAACACATCAGGGTGACCAAACCCCCAAGAAGTGGCTCTGAGTACTAAAATTATAAAAAGTGCTTTTCTACGGTACTCATGGCCATTGCGGATGCAGACTGCAGGTTTATTGCAATGGACATTGGGGCATTTTGCCGGGGCAATGCCTCTCAGACCTTTAAGAACTCGGATATGGGCCGTAGGTTGTATGGCAACCATTTTAATTTCCCCCTGCCACGGCCTCTTCCCCAGACCGAAGGTCCTCCACTGCCATTTGTAATGGTTGGTGATGAGGCCTTTCAAATGTGCACGAACCTGTTGAAATCGTACTCTAGCCGGGACTTGGACCACACAAAAAAAATCTTTAATTACAGACTGACCAGGGCCAGAAGAACTGTAGAGTGTGCCTTTGGGATTCTTGTGTCCAGGTGGCGCATTCTAGGCACAGCCATTAATCTGAAACTTGAAACTGTGGATGAGGTGGTGAAAGCCTGTGTGGTTCTTCACAATTTTGACTAAAGAGCAAACTACCTTTGAAGTAAAAGAACCACCTGTCAACCCATTGCCTGAATTTACTCAGCACCCTCTCAGGTCATCAGTTGAAGTTGGCCAAATGAGGGACCAATTTGCGGCCTACTTTATCTCTGATGTAGGACGTGTGGAATGGTGTAATAAAATTGTTTTCTTGTGTTTATGTTAATAAAAAACCTGTTTTGATACCTGTACTGAGTGCACTCCAATACAATAATCACCTGCCCAGGTGTCCCAGTGAAGTCAGGATGCTGTGTTTTGTGTATCCTGACTTTAATAGAACTCCTACCAGGTGAGTCTACAGAGAAAAGTTGTATGACCTTCATCATCTCTCCAGTCTGTGTTTAAACAGATTGCAGCGACGGTAGAGATACTTCAGCGACGGTGGAGATACAACAAATACTTAACATCTGGCCTGATATTACAAATATGGATTTTGGGATGCAATAGCATCCTTCACTCTTTATGACACCTGACCATAAGAGTATAGATATTCTTTGTAGTATCTCCAGTGTGGCTTCAGTATGCACGCACACTGGAAAGATGATAAAGTATAGACAACTTCTACAATCCCCTGGCCTGGTGTCATGCTGAAGTCAGGATGTCCAAAAAAAAGCATCCTGACTTCAGAATTTAATGACACCTGGGCAGGTGAATACACATGAGTTAACCACCAGCATCTCTTCAGTCTGCGTGCTATAGATTAATGCAGACTGAAGCGACGCTGCAGATGACAACTCATAGGTATAGTCACTTGGCCAGGTGTGATAGTTATGATACCAGGCCAGGGGATTGTAGATATGTGTATTTTCACCATCTTCTCCAGTTTATTCACCACACACTGAATAGAGGATGTGGTTAATTATATCTAGAATACCCTGGCCTTGTGCCACAAAGAGTGAAATGTTGATGGGCAAAACACACCATCCTCAATTCACTCTTTATGATACCTGGCAAGGTGAGCATAGATATGCCTTGCACTCACCAACATCCTCTTTTCAGTCAACTAATATTTGTAGACTGAAGAGACTGGTGGTGAAAATACAAGTCATATATTTGTGTTTTTGACAACACATAGTTTCAGCATACCTCCCAACTTTTGAAGACAGGAAGGAGGGACAAAGGCTGCGGTGCGCTATGTGCGCCGTGGCAAATTTTAGGTCACACCCCCGACGACACCTATTTCACAACTAATCACACCCATGTCCACGCCCCAACCACACCCATTTAGCACTGCTGATCACACTGACTGGTACTGAGGGCACAGTGGCTGGCATTATGGGATCAGTGGCTGGTACTGTGGGCACACTGACTGGTACTGAGGAAAAGAAAGAACAGAGAGAGAGAAAAAATAAAACAAAGAAAAAAGGGGAAAGAAAGAACAGAGAGAGAAAGAAAGAAACAAAGAAAGAAAGAACAGAGAGAAAGAAAGGGGACAGAAAAAAAGAACAGAGAGAAAAAAAGGGGAAAGAAAGAACAGATAGTGAGAGAGAAAGAAAAGGGAAAGAAAGAACAGAGGGAGAGAGAAAGAAAGAACAGAGAAAGAAAGAGGTGAAGAAAGAACAGAGAAAGAGGGGAAAGAAAGAACAGAGAGATAGAGAGAAAGAAACAGAGAAGAAAGAGGGGACAGAAAGTATAAACAGAGAAAGAAAAGAAAGAGGGGAAAGAAAGAACAGAAAGATGGGAAAGAAAGAACAGAGAGAGATAGAAAGGGGAAAGAAAGAAAGATGGGAAAGACAGAACAGAGAGAGAAAAAGATGGGAAAGAAAGAACAGAGAGAGAAAGAAATAGAGAGAGAAAGAAAGGGGGCAGAACAAAAGAACTGAGAGAGAAAGAAAGAGGGGAAACAAAGAATAGAGAGATAGAGAGTAAGAAAGATGGGAAAGAAAGAACAGATAGAGAAAGAAAGTAAGAAAGAGGAGAAAGAAAGAGAAAAGAGAGAAAGAAAGATTAGAAAGAAAGATTAGAGAGAGAAAGAAAGGGGAAAAAAGAGAAAGAAAGAACACAGTGAAAGAAAGAGCAGAGCGAGAAAGAAAGAAAACAGAGAGATAAAGAAAGAGTGGACAGAAAAAAGAACAGAGAGAGAGAGAGAGATAAAAAAAGAAAGGGGAAAGAAAGAAAGAACAAAGATGGAGAGAGAAAGAAAGATGGGAAAGAAAAAAAGGGGAAGAAAGAACAGAGAGAGAAAGAAAGGAGAAAGAAAGAAAAAGAACAGAGAGAGAGAAAGATGGGAAAGAAAGAGAACAGAGAGAAAGAAAGAAAAGAAGAGAGAGAGAAAGAGAACAGAGAGAAAGAAAGGAAAGAAAAAGAAAAAACAAAGAGAGAAAGAACAGAGAGAAAGAAAGAAAAAGAACAGAGAGAGAAAGAAAGAACAGAGAGAGAAAGAAAGAGAGGAAAGAACAGAGAGAAAGAAAAAAAGGATTAGAGAAAGAAAGAACAGAGAGAGAGAAAGAAACAGAGAAAGAAAGAAAGAAAGATTCTATAAAGATACTACAGCAGCCCGGCTCCCATTGTAGTGCCCAACTGAGCCTCCAGGTGCAGGACATATCATGATCCGCTCACATGGCCGGCATCCCTGATTCCAAGGCGATCCGGCTGTCTGCGCTGCCGGAGGACTCGTTGATGGATCTGAAGCATTCCCTGAAGTGCCTCCATGGTTCTGTCACAATCTCCCGAAATTACCTCATTTCTGGTCAGCTTCCAGCACGTCATTTCCGGTGGAACGTCACATGCGAATTTTAAAGTGCTCCTCGGGGCTCCGTGTACTCCTGTGTGTTATGATCTGCTACAAGCACTAAGGAAAGATGGGAATTCTGTCCCTACAATATAACTAAGCTGGATCCCTACGATGTAACGGGGAACCTGATCCTGCGACCAGACCCGCTAAAGTCCTGAGCTAGTCTGAACGAAGACCTATAGTTGCGAGGGAGGAATCCCTACAAGAACTAGGGACTGGGAGAAAAGGTGGACACCTCCTAACAGAAATTGTAGCAGGGAAAAATAAAACAAAACAAATTACTTAGAGATCCTAAGATAAAGCAAAACTGACTGAGTAGGGCACCTAAGCACCCGGCTAGACTAAGAGTAGGTAATACAATGAAGTCCAGCAAAGCCAGAAGGGCGGAGCCAGACTAAATAGGGAAAAAAGGTCATGTGACCAGCAAGCTGAAACAAAACCTAACAAGAGGGTTCTAACAGTACCCTCCCTTCTAAGAGGATCCTCCGGATCCCCTAGGACTTAGGCTTATCCGGAAACCTCTTGTGAAACGCTCTGACAAGTCTAGACGCAGAAACATCATCCGCCCTCACCCATGAGTTATCATCGGGTCCATAACCCTTCCAAGCGACGAGGTACTGTAAACTCCCTCTATACTTTCTAGAATTTAGGATGCGGGAAATCTCATATTGCCCGTCCTCCACCACCAGGGGAACAGTGGCCGAGACGTCTCCATCTGAGACCTCAGCTTTTTTCAAGAGAGAAACATGAAACACCGGATTAATCTTCCAGGAGGTGGGAAGCTCCAACTTAACAGCAGATTGGTTAATAACCTGAAGCACCTTTAAGGGCCCTACAAACTTGGGACCCAATTTCTTAGACGGAATCCTCAAGCGCAGATTCTTAGAGGACAACCAAACCATGTCACCAATAGCAAACAAAACCTCTTGTCGTTTTCTATCAAAATACACTTTGGATCTTTTGTTAGCCTCCTGAAGATTACCACGCACATCAGTCCAAACTCTCTCCAAAACACCAGAAAAATTCTCCTCTTCAGGTACAGCCGATCCCAACTTAGGAAAATGACCCAAACGACGGATGTCTCCCAGTACAACAAAAAAAAGGCGAACAACCAGCAGAAGCGGATGTATGGTTGTTAAGAGCAAACTCAGCAAGTGGCAGAAACTCAGACCACCCCTCTTGATTATCAGTCACAAAACAACTCAAGAACTGCTCAACATCCTGGTTTTTCCTTTCTGTCTGGCCATTAGACTCAGGATGATATCCGGATGAAAACGACAAATGAACTCCCAACCTGTCACAAAAGGCGCGCCAAAAACGAGCCACAAACTGAGGTCCCCTATCAGAAACAATGTCAGTAGGAACACCATGTAGTCTGACTATTTCCTTGACAAAGGCCTTAGCGAGAGTCTTAGCGCAGGGCAGTTTGATGAAAGGAACCAAGTGACACATCTTGCTAAAACGGTCCACGACCACCCAGATGACAGTGAAACCCTCAGAGGGGGGAAAGTCAGTAATAAAGTCCATAGCCAAATGTGTCCAAGGTGCACTAGGAACCTCCAGAGGGCAAAGCAACCCCGCAGCAGGAGTATGAGAAGACTTAGATCTAGCACACACAGTGCATTGGCGCACCCACTTAATGACTTCATTCTGCCATCCTGGCCACCAAAAACTGCGACCCACAAGTCTCTTGGTCTCAGAGATTCCAGGATGACCTGCCAACCGAGAGTCATGACATTCATCAAACAAATCTCTCCTCAGGGTACCAGGCACAAACAACCTCCCATGCGGCGTGTTAGATGGGGAATTCTCCTGTGCTTTAAGAATCTCATCTTCCAACACGGAGTCCAAAACAGCAATAACAACCCCCTCTTGCAAGATGTTTTCCTCCTCCTCCTCAGTACCCACCATAGGAGAAAAGCTGCGAGACAAAGCATCAGCTTTAACATTTTTAGTACCTGGGATGTAAGTAACGGTAAAATTAAACCGTGAGAAAAACAGTGCCCACCTAGCCTGACGGGCATTCAAGCGTTTGGCAGCATCAAGGTAGATCAGATTTTTATGACCGGTGAAGACTTGAACGGGAAATTCCGCTCCCTCCAAAAAATGACGCCAGTGTTCAAATGCGAGTTTAATTGCCAACAATTCCCGATTACCGATATCATAATTTAGTTCAGACTCAGAAAATTTCTTTGAAAAAAAAGCACAGGGATGTACTCCATCCGTCTTTGCCTGAGACAACACCGCGCCGACCCCCACAGAAGAAGCATCAACCTCAACCAAAAATGGTTTAGTCACATCAGGCTGCGTAAGGATGGGAGCAGAGCTGAACCTCTCCTTTAGCAACACAAAAGCCTCAATGGCCTCAGTAGTCCACTGAACCGCATCAGCACCTTTCCTGGTGAGATCGGTCAGAGGTTTGGCAATCACAGAAATTTTTTTTATGAATTTTCTATAATAATTGGCGAACCCCAAAAACCTCTGTATTGATTTCACACCAATAGGCCTAGGCCATTCCTGCACAGCTTGCACTTTCACCGGTCCATCTCAAAACCTTCACTGGAGACAATGTAGCCCAAAAAACTAAGTCTCTGTACATCGATCTCACATTTTTCTAGTTTGGCAAAAAGTGAATTATCACTCAGTAACTGTAATACTTCACGCACACTCCTCCAATGAGACTCCAAGTCCAGTGAATAAATCAAAATGTCATCCAAATACACAACCACACTTCTGCCGATCAAAGGTCTAAGGATGTCATTAATAAGATTCTGAAAAAATGCCGGAGCACTGGAAAGCCCAAAAGGCATGACCAGATTCTCAAAATGACCCAGTGGAGTGTTAAACGCAGTCTTCCATTCATTCCCCTCCTTCATGCGCAACAAATTGTATGCCCCTCAAAGATCAATTTTCGAGAACCACTTGGCCCCCACTAACTGATTAAACAAATCAGGAATCAATGGCAGTGGGTAAGGATTGCGTACAGTAATCTTATTCTCACGAAAGTCCAGACAAGGTCGTAAACCACCGTCCTTTTTTTTAACAAAAAAAAATCCAACCGCCACAGGAGATTTGGAAGGCCTAATGTGACCAGCGGCCAAGCTTGTCTGTATGTATTCCTCCAAAGCCTTTCTCTCAGGAATAGTCAAATAAACGACTTTTAGGAAGAGTCGCTCCAGGGACAAATTCAATTGCACAATCATAATCTCTATGAGGAGGCAATACCTGCGATTCCTTATTAGAAAAAACTTTCCAAAAATCCTGAATAGGTACAGGTAACTCCCCCTTAACTACAGCAGAAATACGCCCGTTACAACACTTGTCATAACAATTAGGACTCCAGGGCTTAATTTCATTGGTAGACCAATCCAGTACCGGATTGTGCAATTTTAACCAGGGTAACCCCAAAATCACAGGTGAGGGCAAATTATTCAAAACTACCAAATCCAAATTCTCTTGATGAACACCATTAATAGTAAGAGGAAATTCACAGATATGGTGAGTAACATTTTTCAAGAGATAACCATCCACAGACACCACATTAATAGGAGAAGATAGAAGTTTGGGTTTTAATTTTAGTTTTTCCAAAAATTTCCCACATTGAGAGTTGAACCACAATCCACAAATACCCGAAACTCCATTACTTCCTCCTCACCAGCAGTGGTAGCAGAAAGAAAGACACCTTTATTGTTTAAACAAGCTATGCGGGCGAAACTGACCTTATTTTTTTTTCTCTCTATTCATTCGAAGCGCACAGTTCTTAATAAAATGCCCAGATTTGCCACAATAGAAACACAAGCCCTCCGCAAATCTACGGTCTTTTTCCCGAGAGTAATATGTCATTGCTCCAATTTCCATCGGCTCTGCAATGTCAGTACAGTCCCTTTCCAAACTTGGAGATGACAAGGCAGATTTACTCTCATTAACCCTTGCACGCAGTCTCCTATCCACCCGTATGGCTAATTGCATAGCCTCTTGCAAGTTACCAGGTATAGGATAAGCAATCAGCAAATCTTTAACCCTTTCAGTTAACCCTGCAAGAAATAAACTTTTCAAAGCTGAATCGTTCCACCCCACCTGAGTGGACCACCTTCGGAAGTGAGTACAATATTTTTCCACATTACCTGATCCCTGTCTCAAACGTCTCAATTCTGTCTCAGCTGATGAAACACGATCCGGATCGTCATACAATAACCCCAAAGCAGAAAAAAAAACTATCCACTGATCTAAAGCATGGATCACTAGGCTGCAGAGAAAAGGCCCAGTCCTGAGGTTCTTTGCGCAAAAGTGACATTATGAACCCTATGCGCTGTGATTCATCACCAGAGGATCTGGGTCTCAAATGAAAATACAACAAGCAAGCATTTTTAAAAGAAAAAAAATCTTGTTGTTCACCAAAAAATAAATCAGGCAAACGTACCTTTGGCTCCACTAAATGTGCTCCAGAACAACTACTCACGTGTTGCTGGATTTCAGCCACCTCCAGAGAAAGTCCCTGCAGGCGTTGAGCCAAATCCTGAACCGACACCATGATGGAAACAGAAAATCTTTCCTTAGAGATTTTTTTTTTTTTTGGGCTGGACTTACTGTTATGATCTGCTACAAGCACTAAGGAAAGATGGGAATTCTGTCCCTACAATAGAACTAAGCTGGATCCCTACGATGTAACGGGGAACCTGATCCTGCGACCAGACCCGCTAAAGTCCTGAGCTAGTCTGAACGAAAACCTATAGTTGCGAGGGAGGAATCCCTACAAGAACTAGGGACTGGGAGAAAAGGTGGACACCTCCTAACAGAAATTGTAGCAGGGAAAAATAAAACAGAAAACAAATTACTTAGAGATCCTAAGATCAAGCAAAACTGACTGAGTAGGGCACCTAAGCACCCGGCTAGACTAAGAGTAGGTAATACAATGAAGTCCAGCAAAGCCAGAAGGGCGGAGCCAGACTAAATAGGGAAAAAAGGTCATGTGACCAGCAAACTGAAACAAAACCTAACAAGAGGGTTCTAACACTGTGTCCACGAGAAAAGTAAGCTCCGGCCGGAACAACTGGGCAGACTCTCTCAAAATCGAGACTGTCCCACTGGATCTGGGATGTTTGGGAGTATGAATGCTCCCCACCATACACCTTGTCCACGCACGACTGCACACCTCACACACACACGGTTCCACTTTTGTATGCCTCGTACACACATGCTTCCGTTCCGTACACCTCGCTCACACACGGATCCGCTCTGTACACCTCGCGCACACACGGCTCCACTCAATACACACACGGCTTCACTCCGTAAACCTTGAACACATGCGGCTCCGCTCTGTACACCTCGCGCACACATGGCTCCACTCAGGACACACATGGCTCCACTCAATAAACCTTGTACACACGCAGCCACGCTCTGTACACCTTGTACACACATGGCTCACTCCGTAAACCTTGTACACATGCGACTTTGCACCATACACCTCGTACACATGCGGTTCCGCTCCGTACACACGCGGCTCCGCTCTATACACATGCGTCTCCGCTCCGTACACCCCGTACACACACGGCTCTGCTTCGCTCCATACACACACGGCTCAAGCATGGAGCCCTTTGTGTACGAAGTGCACGGAGCTGAGCGCCTCAGCTCCGTACACTTCATACACACAGGGCTCCGTTTCGTACGCCCCGTACACAGACAGCACTGCTACATCCACTTTGTACACACACGGCTCTGCTACAACCACCTCGTACACACACGGCTCTGCTCCGTACACCTTGTACACACACGGCTCTGCTCCGTACACCTTGCACACACATGGCTCCGCTTGGTACACCTCGCACACACACGGCTCCGCTCCGAACACCTTGCACACACATGGCTCCGCTCCGTACACACACGGCTCTGCTACATCCACACTGTAAACACCTCCTGACCCCACACATAAACTTACCCTCATCCAGCACCATGACAACCAGCACAGCAGAGTCCTGTGCACACATACCGAGGAACCTGACCATGTGACACCTAACTCCTCCCCTCCTGTGACCTCATCACAGTTCCTGTGCGCACAGAAGAGGACAGCTAGCAACGGACTCCTGGCTGTGATAAGCTGAAGTGGACAGCTGGGAGGGCGAGGATGGGGGGCATGGCGGCTTCTCTCTCTGCGGGAAACATAGCTTCCCGGCCGGGACAGTGGGTTGGAGGGTTAGAATCGGGACTGTCCTGCTCAATCCGGGACTGTTGGGAGGTATGCACACATGGCTCCACTCGGTAAACCTTGTACACACGCAGCCACGCTGTGTACACCTTGTACACACATGGCTCCACTCCGTAAACCTTGTACACATGCAGCTTTGCACCATACACCTCGTACACATGCGGTTCCGCTCCATACACACGCGGTTCCACTCCGTACACCCCGTACACACCTGGCACTGCTACATCCACCTCGTACACACACGGCTCTCCTACATCTACCTTGTACACACACGACTCCGCTCCGTACACCTTGTACACACACGGCTCCGCTCCATACACCTTGTACACACACGGCTCCGCTCCTTACACCTCGTACACAACACGGCTCCGCTCCGTACACCTCGCACACACACGGCTCCGATCTGTACACCTCGTACACACACAGATCTGCTACATCCACACTGTAAACCCCTCCTGACCCCACACATAAACTTACCCTCATCCAGCACCATGACAACCAGCACAGCAGAGTCCTGGGTACACATACCGAGGAGCCTGACCTTGTGACACCTAACTCCTCTCCTGTGACCTCATCACAGGTCCTGTGCACACAGAAGAGGACAGCTAGCAACGGACTCCTGGCTGTGATAAGCTGAAGTGGAGAGCTGGGAGGGCGAGGATGGGGGGCGTGGCGGCTTCTCTCACTGCGGGAAACATAGCTTCCCGGCCGGGACAGTGGGTTGGAGGGTTAGAATCGGGACTGTTCCGCTCAATCCAGGACTGTTGAGAGATATGCACACATGGCTCAACTCGGTAAACCTTGTACACACGCAGCCACGCTCTCTACACCTTGTACACACATAGCTCCACTCCGTAAACCTTGTACACATGCTTCTTTGAATCATACACCCCGTACACATACGGCTCCGCTCCGTACACACACGGCTCAAGCACGGAGCCCTGTGTGTACGAAGTGTACGGAGCTTAGCGCCTCAGATCCGTACATTTTGTACACACAGGGCTCCATTTCGTACGCCCCGTACACACAGCACGGCTACATCCGCCTCGTACACACACTGCTTCGCTCCGCACACCTTGTACACACACAGCTCCGCTCCGTACACCTCGTACACAGGCAGCTCCGCTCAGTACACCTCGCACACACACGGCTCCACTCCGTACACCTCGCACACACACGGCTCTGCTCCGTACACCTTGCACACACGGCTCCGCTCCGTACACCTCGTACACACACGGCTCTGCAACATCCACACTGTAAACCCCTCCTGACCCCACACGTAAACTTACCCTCATCCAGCACCATGACAACCAGCACAGCAGAGTCCTGTGCACACATGCCGAGGAGCCTGACCATGTGACACCTAACTCCTCCCCTCCTGTGACTTTATCACAGGTCCTGTGTGCACAGAAGAGGACAGCTAGCAATGAACTCCTGGCTGTGAGAAGCTGAAGTGGAGAGCTGGGAGGGTGAGGATGGGGGGCATAGCGGCTTCTCTTACTGCCGGAAACATAGCGTCCCGGCCGGGACAGCGGGTGGGAGTGTTAGAATCGGGACGGTTGGGAGGTATGGCTCCAGGACTGACACAAGAAGCATTTATCGGTAATGGAGCTATGAGGTGGCAAAATCACAAAGTGTATGGCGCTGTGTGTGTAGGCGGCGAAAGACACGAATAAACCAAACAATTGGGGAAAAAAAAATAACATTTATTTTGACAAGACTAACAACGAAAAAATTAACGGGGCCGACGTTTGAGAAAAGATGGGGGAACTTGGGGATGTGGAGGGACGAGGAATGACTTTTGGTGGGCGACGAAGGGGTTAGAGTGGAAGGGGCGATGAAAGTGGTGGGGGAAGGCAGCGGGTCAGACTCGGTGGGAGGTGAGGGGGAAGGAGGACAAAAGTCTAACTTTTTATAGACTCTTCGTCCAATCTTTGTGCTTTTTTTCAAGCTCCTTTGGCTTGGGGACCTCCTTTGGCTTGTGGACCTCCTTTGGCTTGGGGACCTCCTTTGGCTTGGGGACCACCGTGTGCTGGGGGACCTCCTGCCAGGGTTCGTGGACCTGAATATAGAATGAGGGTCCCCCAGCTGCTGCTCGGTGGTGGTGGAGTCCCTGGAGGTGGAGGAGGTTCAGGCAGGGGTGATGGTCCAAGCAGGGGTGGAGGATGTCCAAACAGGATCAGCGCTTGGCATGGTGGTGGCGGGGGAGTGTCCAGCTGCACTGTGACTTGGTGTGGTGTAGTGTGATCCAGCATGGCTTGGAATGCTAGTGGCCGTGCAGTGGTATGCAGCAGAAGTCGGTAGTGAGGTGAAGCGAGTCAGTGGTGGCACGGGTGGGAAAGGCACCACTGGCTGCTGCTGCACGTACCGACTCTGCTGCATAGCCTGCTTTTAAGCAGTGTTGCTGGCCTGCATCACAGTCAGCTGGAGATCAGGACTAAGGTGTTCCGTCATTCCCCATTCAATTTTATTAAAAAAATGGTGCGCTGGTCTGTTGAGGTCGGCTTCAAGATGGTCTGGGCGACGCTCAACAGACTGGAAGTGATGTTCCATGAATGCAAAACTGCTATCCATTCTGTCGCCCAACGCCTTGAGGCCATTTTGAAGAACCGTGCTCAAGTGAATGAACTCGGGCATGAGATTCCTGTCAGAGGCCTTCTGCTGCAGACGGGAAGTGCCCGCAAAACCTGTGACAGGGGAACACTTGATTGACCAGCTTCCTGTTCTCCAGCTGGCTGTGATGCCGACCCACAAGGTGCTTCTTGGCTGGTGGATGGCTGGGACGGGTCCAAGGCAGCTCTCTGAAGGCTCCAGGTGCTGTGAAAAAAAACAAAAAAGAAAAAAAATTAGGATCATGAATTTACAATAGTAAAATCGCCAACTCCTGTGGAATAGAAAAACACAGCGTAAACACAATACAACAACAAAATACTTATGCTCTGATGGCAAGGACCGGTCTTAAGCCAAAGCCCGATGGTACCAGTACTTTCTTGTTGTCTTTGCCGCAGCACCACTGGCAACCCGGTTCTCCGGTCTCAAGTCCCTGTTGAAGCGGTCCTTCATCGAGCGCAAACAGTTCTGACCTTGTTCACTGTGGAAAACCAAAAATAAAATTTAGACAATGCACTGTAGGCCGGGATCACTCAACTGTGTGTGATGCTAGAAACTCACAGGAGTTTCACACACCATTGAAATACTTAAGAAATTCCTTGCGGACCCGGGGAGAGGCGTTGTCCCAGCCATCCATCAGCACTGCGGCCACCTCATTCCAGAGCCACAGGATCACCACGTTGTCACAGTGCAGTGGATTACGGTTGTCCCACAACGGGACTCGCTCCTGGACCAACCCTATCAGGGCGTCATTGTCCAGGGCGAGTTCCTCATCCCGTTGTGAAGCCTAGAAAAGAAAGCAAAACATTAATCTTGGAAAGATTTGGAAATGAAAAAGATAGAAAACAAGACAGAATAGAAGAAAGACTGAGAATAGAAGCAAGATTGAATAGGAAAAACTGGCAATAAAAAAGTCAGGGGCAAAAAAAGAGTACAATCTGTCAGTCTATACTTACAGGCCGCCTCCTCGCCTGCACATGGACTGGCTGCTCCTGTTCTTCCTCCGCTGCCGTGAACGATGTGGACTGAAAAAGAAATAAAAATAATTTGCCACATGTGTCCATGCAACAGCAAATACCAATCAATATGGAAGGAAGGTACTCACTTCACCCTCTGCTTGGGCCAGTTCACCAGGGCCAGGAAGATATTCATCCCCAGAAGACATGCTGCAATAAAAAAAGAGACATTAGTACCTAATAAATTGAGAAAAATGGAGACAAAGACATTAGGTTTTATACTCACATTATCCAAGTTTTCTTTCCTGTGCAAGATTTTTGAATGCAGTAATAGCTGCTGTCTTTCTCTCTGGCTGGCTGTAGAGTAGTGGACAGAAGTGCCAACACCATTTATATACACTACCCCCATACAATGTTTCTTTGTTTAGTGGGTGGTTTAAATCAGTGTCTAGACATGTGTAATATTTGACAACACATGCGTCCCAAAACGCTGGCGTGCGCATGCCCAAGCGCACGCCAGCGATCCCACAGACTTTATTTGTTGTTTTGGCACATTCCGTGCGCACAGCGAACGCATGCGTCTTTTTAACAATTTTGGGCGGACCGAAAAATGAAACATGTTGCGTCGTGCGTGACCTGGCGCTCACCTCAAAAAACCCATGCGCACGAAAACGCTAGTGATCGCATGCAAACGCTACACCATGTGCTCCCCATGTTAAAGATAGGGGCGCATGGCACATGCGAACAGATGAGCACGATGCGCTGCGCTAAAAAATGCTAATGTGAAACCAGCCTGAGTCAGTTTTTTTCTGTAAGAGAGTATGAGACGTGACAAGGGCCTGATGTTCCACCGAAATAACCCGCATCTTTTGTGTCAACCTGGAAACTTGATCCGCTAAGTTACCAAGCGGATCCATGACCAGAGGAAAAAAAATGAAGTAACAAGGGAAACAGCAAGTGCGTAGTCAGAGACAAGCAAGAAGTCAGGGCCTTCTGGGAACGTGGTATCCAAAACATAAGACGTAGTCGGGGTACAAGCCAGAAGTCAGAGTTTACCAGGAACGTGGTATCAAAATGGAAAACCAGAAGCAGAGTCCAGAGAACAAGCCGAGTCATACACAAGTACAGGTAGTTAGGGGCAGAAGGATCACTAAAGGAATACAGGTCAGAAGCACTAGCTTGGAAGCTTTAAGTGTTGCTGACGCTGGCCCGCAGACTGCTTAGGACTGAAATAGCCCAGCCAGCTCCAAAACGAGGCAGAGGGGATTAACCCACGCATGACCAATCCAGAGAGAAGACAGCAGAAAGCAAATTCTGGACTGGATGATGACAGTTATGTGGTGTAACGTGAAATGTGTTGTATAATGTGAATTGTGATATGCATTAACGGTATTAATAATATTAATAGTTTGTATAGTTTGACAGTAAGGACAGTGAGAGTTATTTGAGACTAGCCCAGAGTGGCAGGTGGTAAGTTGAAGGGAAAGTGATAATTTCCTGTTAGAGAGCCAGATAGGGCATGGAGTTCATAGAAAGAGGACTAAGGTCCATTGTGAGCAGTGCCACATTTTGGGGTTTCCCTAAGGTGAGAGGAGACCGAAGGAAGGTGTCTATAGCAGATACAAGGAAAGTGACTGAAAGACAGAATGAATTACCAGAGAACGGACATAGGAGAGGATGCCTAGCTGTAAAGCACAGAGTTTATAACTCTTGAAGGTAACAGGCTTAGACAAGACTGAATACATGAGACTAGTAGAAAGTCCTGGGCGGGAGTTGCCTAAGCGAAACCGGCATGCTGAGGAGAAAGAAGACTCAAAACCACAGGACGAGTAAAGTACTCTTGCTAAACAGGGCTGTACAGTCGAGCTAGGTTGTGGTGAAGTAGTGAGAAACTGTGGAAACAGAGGACAACTAGAGAGAGTAAAGAAGCAATGTGAAGAGAGAAAAGAGGAAGGAATCTTCGTGTGGAAAATGCTTTGGCCCTGGCAAACCAGCAACATCGGTTACATGCAGCCTGCATGAGCGTGATACCCTCACTGCATAATTCCACACACCAAGCCAGGACCCCCCACTTTCATGTAACGTGCCAGGGCGTAAGAGACAAGTACCTCGCCCATGGCTACTGGCCCCGCGACATGTTGCGTGTGCCTAAATCATTAAGAGGCATGCACCTCTTAATGAATTAGGTGCATCTTATTGCAGCGGTGCCTTCATTAAGACTTGCGTCCACAATGCCAGTCTTAATGAATCAGGCCCTATGTGTTGGAAAGTTGAAGCAATTTAGCCTGCTGTTAATGAAGGTTTTTTTTTTCCTCAGTAGTGCATTGAACATGATCACGTGACTATGCTCCCCTTACCATGCTGCCAAACAGACGCTAATATATACAGAATAAGTTGGCAGTACTGTTTGTCAAGGCTTACTTGCCAACATTATAAAACAATTTCAGAAACTATGTTGCTGGGCAGGTGCATAACTGCTCATTGTGTAGGAACATTAGATGCAGACATTGAACATTTCACTTACCCATTTAAACATAATGTGAGAACATCATTATCAGATATATTTTTGTTTAATTTTGCAGGAAAAACAAATATTATTAGTAATTAGTAAAACAAAGCATATTGCAAAAGTTTACTTAAATGAGGGTAGCTGTCTGCTAAAAAGACTTAAAGGGATTGTCCGATCTCAAAGTCTGCAATTCTCAGGGGTGGAAATCAAGAATAAGTTATTTAAGATTTCATTATTTGCTGATGACATTTTACTGACCTTCACTAAACTTCATATAACACTCCCCAACCTCATAGTCACTTTGAAGGAGTATGGACAGCTGGCGGGATATAAATTAAATACCTTTAAAACAGAGGCCATACCTTTGAACATTCCCTCTAATACAGTGGGTACGGAAAGTGTTCAGACCCCTTTAAATTTTTCACTCTTTCATTGCAGCCATTTGGTAAATTTAAAAAAATTATTATTTTTTCTCATTAATGTATACTCTGCACCCCATCCTGGCTGAAAAAAAAAACAAATGTAGAAATGTTTGCAAATTTATTAAAAAAGAAAAACTGAAATATCACATGGTCATAAGTATTCAGACTCTTTGCTCAGACACTCATTTAAGTCACATGCTGTCCATTTCCTTGTGATCCTTCTTGAGATGGTTCTACTCCTTCATTGGAGTCCAGCTGTGTTTAATTAAACTGATAGGACTTGATTTGTAAAGGCACACACCTGTCTATATATGATCTCACAGTGCATGTCAGACCAAATGAGAATCAGAGGTCAAAGGAACTGGCCAAGGAGCTCAGAGACAGAATTGTGGCAAGGCACAGATCTGGTCAAGGTTGCCAAACAATTTCTGCAGTACTCAAGGTTCCTAAGAGCACAGTGGCCTCCATAATCCCTAAATGGAAGGAGTTGGGGACCATCAGAAGTCTTCATAGACCTGGCTGTCCAGCCAAACTGAGCAATCGTGGGAGAAGAGCCTTTGTGAGAGAGGTAAAGAAGAACCCCAAGATCAGTGTGACTGAGCTCCACAGATGCAGTAGGGAGATGGGAGAAAGTACCACAAAGTCAACTATCTCTGCAGCCCTCCCCACCAGTCGAGCCTTTATGGCAGAGTTGCCAGATGGCAGCCTCTCCTCAGTGCCAGAGATATGAAAGCCTGTATAGAGTTTGCTAAAAAAAAAACACATGAAGAACTCCTAGAATATAAGAAATAGAAGATAGAACTTTTTGGTAGTAATTCTAAGTCGTATGTGTGGATAAAACCTGCCAAATACAATCCCAACAATGAAACATGGTGGTGGCAGCATCATGCTATGGGAGTGTTTTTCAGCTGCAGGGAAAGGATGAATGGTTGCAATTGACGGAAACATGAATGCGGCCAAGTACAGAGATATGCTGGATGAAAACCTCTTCCAGCGTGCTCGGGACCTCAGACTTGGCCGAAGGTTCACCTTCCAACAAGACAATGACCCTAAGCACATAGCTAAAATAACAAAGGAGTGGCTTCAGAACAACTCTGTGACCATTCTTGACCAGCCCAGCCAGAGCCCTGACCTAAACCCATTTGAGCATCTCTGGAGAGACTTGAAAATGGCTGTCCACCAACGTTCACCATCCAACCTGACGGAACTGGAGAGGATCTGCAAGGAAGAATGGCAGAGGAACCCGAAATCCAGGTTTGAAAACATGTATCATTCCCAAGAAAACTCATGGCTGTACTAGCTCAAAAGGGTGCTTTTACTCAATACTAAGCAAAGGGTCTGAATACTTATGACCATGTGATATTTCAGTTTTTCTTTTTTAATACATTTGCAAAAATTTCTACAAAAATGACTTTTTTGAATTTACCAAATGGCTGCAATGAAACAAAGAGTGAAAAATTTAAAGGGGTCTGAATGCTTTCCGTACCCACTGTATTTCAATCTATTCATTTCAAAAAGAAAATCCAGATGAAAAATCTGCAGCATTATCTGTCCTATGTAAACAACCCCTAATTTTTTTACTAGAAGAGAAAAAACCCGCTGTAGAATATGTGTGAAAGAAGAGTAGCAAAAGGAAAGCTTCAGAGCAAAGTTTCTATTGTGTTTTTTCTTTTCTTTATTAGGAGCCAAATCATCAAGAGGCCTTTGTACTGTCTTTAAACAAAATTATGGCAAACACTGCTAGTTTTATTGAGACTTTAGCATTTATTTGCAGAAGTGATTGTTGGGAAATATATTTCATTGAATGAAAAAAATATATATAATTTGCAGAATTTTAACCAGCTGGCTTGTATTGTAAAAGGGAAAACATGTTCCTATCTTCGGGCAAATTTCTTATGTTAATCAATAATTGCAGAAATGCTATTAAAACAAGGGTTTTTCATTTTTTTAAATTTTTTTCTTCTTCCTTGTGTTTTCTTGGAAAGTTAAAAGGAAGAAACACATTTTGTATTCTTAAGAAAAGCAGCAGAAATCAGTGTAAACAATTGGCAGCAAGAGAAGGAACAGTCCGTCCGTTCAAACACATGTCTTACATCTCCCTAACTCCTCCAGCTTAAAGAAACACACTGATAGCATTCATTCACAGTGTTGGAAACGTAACGCAAAATTATTTAATATGGCTGCTGCATAGAATAGTGTAATGAGTTCCGCCTCCAATGCTGGGAGGTTCAGGAAATGAAGCAATGTTCTAGGCAAGTAGAGCTGCAAAGAAGAAACTAGCAGTGTTAATTAACCCCTTCCCGACCCATGACGCCTACGTTGGCGTCATGAAAACTAGTGGCATCCCGACCCATGACGCCAACGTAGGCGTCATGCTATAAATCATGTTCCTGCGGGTCGGGTGACCGGGGTCACTGAAAGGTCACCCGACCCGTAGGCACAAGACCTTTTGTGCATCACCACAGTGGGGGTGGCTTAACCCCCACGTGGATACGATCGCTCTGATTGGCTGTTAAAAGTGAAACAGCCAATCAGAGCGATTTGTAATATTTCACCAATGAAATTTGGTGAAATATTACAATCCAGCCATGGCCAATGCTGCAATAGCATCTGCCATGGCTGGACACTGAGTTACGACCCCCCCCCCTCACACCGAGTCATGGCGGTGATCGGCCGCCGCCATCGATTCATGGCGGCGATCGGTCACCGCCGTCACTATCTGCTCCCCTGCGCTCCGGTTCTCTCCCCTCCTTCTTGCCTCCGCTCTCCCTCGGCTTCCGACTCCCCCCCCGTAGGTCCCCTCACCTCCCCCGGTCTTCTGGCGTCCTCGATCCGTCCCGGCGTCCGTCCGGGACTCTTAATGTGCGCCGCCATCGTGGAAAATGGCGGGCGCATTAGCAGTGCGCCCGCCAGCTGGCGCATGCGCAGTGAGCTCTCCAGAGTACATGAATTTATTTTGATCATTGTGATAAACTGTCACAGTGATCAAAATAAATAAAAAAGTAAATAAAAGCACCCTTTATCACCCCCATAGGTAGGTACAAAAAATAAAATAAAGAAAATATATATATATTTTTTTTTTTCCTGTTAGGCTAGGTTCACATTACGTTTTACCAGCCCGTTCAACACATAGCGTTGACGGGCTGGTAACGGTATAGCATAACGCAATCTCGTTATGCTATACCCGCTAGCGCAGATGAATCAGCAGATGATTCATCTGTGTTAGCAATGACAGAGCTCAGATGCAGCAGGCTGCGTCCGAGGCTCCGTCACTGAATGACGGCACGTCGCGAACGCATGCCGCTTTACGGCATGCGTCGCGATGCGTCCAAGAATGGGTTCAATGGCAGCGTTAACGGACTGCGTTACACCGCGTTATAACGCGGTGTAACGCAGTCCGTCTAATGGACTGCATCAACGCAATGTGAACCCAGCCTAAAGGGTTAGAATTAGGCTGGGATTCATATTGCGTAATGGCAGTCCGTTAGACGGACTGCGTTACACCGCGGTATAACGCGGTGTAACGCAGTCCGTTAACGCTGCTATTCACACCATTTGTGTGCGCATCGCGACGCATGCCGTAAAGCGGCATGCGTTCGCGACGTGCCGTCATTCAGTGACGGAGCCTCGGACGCAGGCTGCAGCGTCTGGGCTCCGTCACCGCTAGCACAGATGAATCATCTGCTGATTCATCTGCGCTAGCGGGTAAAGCATAACGCGATCGCATTATGCTATACCGTTACCAGCCCGTCAACGCTATGTGTTGAACGGGCTGGTAAAACGCAATATGAACTCAGCCTTAGGTTATGGTTAACTAGGGTTGGTTAGAACTAGGGTTAGCATTAGGGTTAGGGTTAGCATTAGGGTTAGAATTAGGGTTAGGGTTTCGGTTAGAATTTGAGTTAGAGTTGGAATTTGGGTTAGGGTTAGAATTAGGGTTAGGGTTGGAATTAGGGTTAGGGTTGAGATTAGGGTTAGGGTTGGGATTAGGGTTAGAGTTAGGATAAGTTTTAGGGGTGTTTTGGGATTAGGGTTGGGATTAGTGTTAGGCTTGTAGTTAGGGTTATGGTTAGAGTTGGGATTAGGGTTAGGGGTGTGTTGGGGTTAGGGTTATGGTTAGGGTTTGGATTAGGGTTAGGGGTGTGTTGGGGTTAGGGTTGGAGTTACAATTGAGGGGTTTCCACTATTTAGGCACATCAGGGGGTCTCCATACGCGACATGGCGACACCATTGATTCCAGCAAATTTTGCATTCAAAAAGTCAAACAGTGCTCCCTTTATACCGAGCCCCGACGTGTGCCCAAACAGTGGTTTTACCCCCACATATGGGGTATCAGCGTACTCAGGAAAAATTGCACAACAACTTTGGGGGTCTAATTTCTCCTTTTACCCTTGGGAAAAAAAATTGGGGACTAAAAAAATTTATTTTTGTGGAAAAAAAATGATTTTTTATTTTCACGGCTCTGGGTTATAACCTTCTGTGATGAACTTGGAGATTCAAAGTGCTCACCACACATCTAGAGGAGTTCCTTGGGGGATCTAGTTTCCAAAATGGGGTCACTTGGGGGAGTTTCTACTGTTAGGCACATCAGGGGCTCTGCAAACGTAACATGACGCCCGCAGACCATTCCATCAAGTCGGTATTTCAAAACGTCACTACTTCCCTTCCGAGCCCCGACGTGTGCCCATACAGTAGTTTTTTCCCACATATGGGATATCAGCGTACTCAGGACAAATTGTACAACAACTTGTGGGGCCTAATTTCTCCTGTTACCCTTGAGAAAATAAAAAAATTGGGGACTAAGGCTACTTTCACACTTGCGTTTTTTTGCGCAGCGCAACTTGCGCTATCGGACGCATGCGCATGTTCCCCTATCTTTAACATGGCGGGCGCAGGGTCTAGCGCTTGCACGCGTTCATGTGCATTTGTCGTGCGCTGCGCATTTTCCCGTGTGCGCCCATATGCGCTAGACCAATGTCATTTTTTTCCGTCACGCTTATGAAACGCGTGGCACGTGTGCGCATGCTATGCGCAAAAATATACATTGCAGTCTATGGGGCGCTGGCGTCGCATGGCTTTGCGCTCGTCAGCGCTTTGCCGCACGCGATTGTTTCTGAAATGATGGAGACAGATGATGGAGACAGAGATGATGGAGACAGAGATGATTGAGACAGAGATGATTTGAGACAGAGATGATGGAGACAGATGATAGAGTCAGATGATGGAGACAGAGATGATGGAGACAGATGATTGAGACAGATGATTGAGACAGAGATGATGGAGACAGATGATAGAGCAGAGATGATGGAGACAGAGATGATGGAGTCAGAGATGATGGAGCAGAGATGATGGAGACAGATGATAGAGCCAGAGATGATGAGACAGAGATGATGGAGACAGATGATGGAGACAGAGATGATAGAGACAGAGATGATTGAGACAGAGATGATTGAGACAGAGATGATGGAGCCAGAGATGATGGAGCCAGATATAATGGAGCCAGAATGATGGAGCCAGAGATGATGGAGCCAGAGATGATGGAGACAGATGATAGAGCCAGAGATGATGGAGACAGAGATGATGGAGACAGATGATGGAGACAGAGATGATGGAGACAGAGATGATAGAGCCAGATATGATGGAGACAGAGATGATAGAGCCAGAGATGATGGAGACGATGATGGAGACAGAGATGATGGAGACAGAGAGATGAACAGATGATAGAGCCAGAGATGATGGAGACAGAGATGATGGAGACAGAGATGATTGAGACAGAGATGATGGAGACTGAGATGATGGAGACAGATGATAGAGCCAGAGATGATGGAGACAGAGATGATGGAGACAGATGATAGAGACAGAGATGATGGAGACAGAGATGATGGAGACAGATGATAGAGACAGAGATGATGGAGACAGAGATGATAGAAATGTGACACATAGACAACGCATGTGCCAAAAAAAACGCAAACGCATGCAAAAACGCATGAAATCGTAGACAAACGCTGCGTTTTTTTGTCGAAATGCGCATGCTGATGCGACTAAATATCGCAGCGTTTACAAGCATTTGCATGCGTTTTTTTAATGCGCTTCATGTGCGCTCGAAACGCAGCGTAAAAAAACGCAAGTGTGAAAGTAGCCTAAAAGATCATGTTTGTGGGAAAAAATATGATTTTTTTATTTTCATGCCTGGGCGTTATAAACTTCTGTGTAGCCCTTGGGGATTCAAAGTACTCACCACACATCTAGATAAGTTCCTTGAGGGGTCTAGTTTCCAAAATGTGGTCACTTGTGGGGAGTTTCTACTGTTTAGGCACATCAGGGTTTCTGCAAACGTAACAAGATACCCGCAGACCATTCCATCAAAGTCAGCATTTCAAAACGTCACTACTTCCCTTCCGAGCCGCAACGTGTGCTCGAACAGTGGTCCCCCCCCCACATATGGGGTACCAGTGTACTCAGAACAAACTGTACAACAACTTTTGGGGTCATATTTCTCCTGTTACCCTTGTGAAAATAATAAATTGCCTGTTAAAAAAATCAGTTTTTGAAGAAAAAAATGATTTTTTATCTTCACGGCTCTGCATTATAAACTTCTGTGAAGCACATGGGGGTTCAAGGTGCTCACCACACATCTGGATAAGTTCCTTGGGGGGTCTAGTTTCCAAAATGGGGTCACTTGTGGGGGGTTTCTACTGTTTAGGCACATCAGGGTCTCTGCAAATGTAACAAGGTGCCCGCAGACCATTCCATCAAGTCGGCATTTCAAAGCGTCACTATATCCCTTCCGAGCCCTGACGTGTGCCCAAACAGTGGTTCCCCCCACATATGGGGTACCAGCGTACTCAGGACAAACTGGACAACAACTTTTGGGGTCCAATTTCTCCTGTAACCATTGTGAAAATAAAAAATAGGGGGCTAAAAATCATTTTTTGAGAAAAAAAAATTTTTTTATTTTCACGGCTCTGCCTTATAAACTTCTGTGAAGCACCTGTGGGTTCAAAGTGCTCACTGTGCATCTAGATAAGTTCCTTAGGGGGTCTAGTTTCCAAAATAGGGTCATTTGTGGGGGAGCTCCAAAGTTTAGGCACACAGGGGCTCTCCAAACACGACATGGTGTCCGCTAACGATTGGAGCTAATTTTCCATTCAAAAAGTCAAATGGTGCTCCTTCCCTTCTGGGCCCTGCTGTGCGCCCAAACAGTGGTTTATGACCACATATGAGGTATCTTTGTACTCAGTATAAACTGCACAACAAATTTTAGGATCCATTTTATCCTGTTGCCCATGTGAAAATGAAAAAACTGAGGCTAAAAGAAAATTTTGTGAAAAAAAGTGCTTTCTTTTTTTTACGGATCAATTTGTGAAGCACCTGGGGATTCAAAGTGCTCACCATGCATCTAGATAAGTTCCTTGGGGGGGTCTAGTTTCCAAAATGGGATCACTTGTGGGGGAGCTCCAATGTTTAGGCACACAGGGACTCTCCAAATGCGACATGGCAACCGCTAAATATTCCAGAATATTTTCCATTCAAAAAGTCAAATGGCGCTCCTTCCCTTCTGAGCCCTGACGTGCGCCCAAACAGTGGTTTATGAACACATATAAGGTATCATTGTACTCAGTATAAATTGCACAACAAATTTTAGGATCCATTTTATCCTGTTGCCCATGTAAAAATGAAAAAATTGATGCTAAAATAAAATTTTTGTTGGAAACAGTAAAATGTCCATTTTTTCCTTCCACGTTGCTTTAGTTCCTGTGAAGCACCTGAAGGGTTAATAATCTTCTTGAATGTAGTTTTGAGTAGCTTGAGGGGTGCAGTTTTTATAAAGGTGTCACTTTTGGGTATTTTCTGCCATATAGACCCCTCAAAGTGACTTCAAATGTGAGGTGGTCCCTAAAAAAAATGGTTTTGTAAATTTTGCTGTAAAAATGAGAAATCGCTGGTCAACTTTTAACCCTTATAACTTCCTAACAAAAAAAAATGTTCCCAAAATTGTGCTGATGTAAAGTAGACATGTGGGAAATGTTATTTATTAACTATTTTGTGCCACATAACTCTCTGGTTTAACAGAATAAAAATTAAAAATTTGAAAATTACAAAATTTTCAGAATTTTCGCCAAATTTCCATTTTTTTCACAAATAAACGCAAAAATTATCTACCTAAATTTACCACGATCATGAAGCCCAATATGTCACGAAAAAACATTCTCAGAATCGCTAGGATCCGTTGAAGCGTTCCTGAGTTATTACCTCATAAAGGGACGCTGGTCAGAATTGCAAAAAATGGCAAGGTCATTAAGGTCAAAATAGGCTGGGTCATGAAGGGTAAAAAAAAAAGGAAATACAGGTGATATGGGATTAATCCAGTATTTTATGATCTTGACTGTGTACAGATGTTATACAGTATAGTATTAGGAAAACATGGCTCTCATTTAATGCCTCCTTCTCACATCCGTTTTTCCTGTATGTGTGGCATCCATTTTTCTCACAGATTCCACACATACCCATTATAACCTATGGTGCTATGTATTTACATGAACTGTGTGGCTGTGCAATACTTACTGAGACATGTCCATTTTTTTCTGGCATGGATGGCAAAGGCCAATACAAGTCTATACGTCCTTAAGTACACAGAAAGCATCAGTGTACAGTCCATGTGCTGTCCGTGTTTGACATTTCAAAGTATAGGAGAAGCATTTATTTTTTTCTTTATCTATACCGGAAAAACACTGACACACTGATGGTAAAAACGGACACACTGATGACACCAGTATCAGTTTTTATATATGTTTTTTACACAGACATGTAAAAGAGGCCTAATAGAAACATCATCAACCCTGAACATGGGTTGTCTGGTATTGCTATTGTTGAAATGCATGGGGCAACATATTTAGCTTTAGAAATTTATAAAATTTGGAAAACATTGCTTCTTTCTTTAACCGCCTCACCCCGAAGCCTGTTTTCACCTTCCTGACCAGGCCAATTTTTACATTTCTGGCCACTGTCAATTTATGAGGTCATAACTCTGGAAAGCTTCAATGGATCCTGGTGATTCTGAGACTGTTTTCTCATCACATATTGTGCTTCATGATAGTGGTAAAATTTATTTGTTATGACTTGCGTTTATTCCTGAAACAAAACGTAAATTTGGTGACAGTTTTGAAAATTTAGCAATTTACAAACTTTTAATTTTTATGCCCTTAAATCAGAGAGTCATATTGCACACAATAGTTAATAAATAACATTTCCCATATGTCTACTTTACATCAGCACAATATTTGAAATATAATTTTTTTTTGTTAGAAATTTATAAGGGTGAAACGTTGACCAGCAATTTCTCATTTTTTACAGCAAAATTTGCAAAACCATTATTTTTAGGGACCACCTCACATTTGAAGTGACTTTGAGGGGTCTATATGACAGAAAATACCCAAAAGTGACACCATTTTAAAAAACTGCACCCCTCAAGGTTCTCAGAACCACATTCAAGAAGTTTATTAACCCTTCAGGTGCTTCACAGGAATTTTTCAAATGTGGAAGGAAAAAATAAACACTTTTCCTTCACAAAAAATATCCTTGACCTATTTTTTTTTACTTTTGCAAGGGTAACAGGAGAAAATAGACCATACAATTTGTTGTGCAATTTCTCCTGAGCACGCCGATACCCAATATGTGGAGGTAATCAACTGTTTGGCTGAACTGAAGGGCTTGGAAGGGAAGGAGCGCCATTTGACTTTTTTGAATGTAAAATTTGCTGGAATAAATAGCGGATGCCATGTCATGTTTGGAGAGCCCCTGATGTGCCTAAATAGTGGAAAACCTCAACAACTGACAACATTTTGGAAACTAGACCCTTTAGGGAATTTATCAAGATGTGTTTTGAACACCTTGAACCCCCAGGTGCTTCACAGAAGTTTAAAAAGTTAAGCTGTGAAAATAAAAAAAATCACATTTTTCCAGCAAAAATCTTTTTTAGCTCCAAATTCTGTATTTTCACAAGGGTAACAGGAGAAAACGGACACCAAAATTTGTTGTGCAACTACTGATACCCCATATGTCGTCGAAAACTACTGAGGCCCAGTGCAAAGTTTAGAAGGGAAGAAACGCCATATTATAGTAGAGATCTTGCTGTACTTGTTTGAGGGTGTTTTCCAGAAACAGCAGTGGATGTTGCTGAGTGAAAATTGCAAACTGCCGTTGTGATGACCAGTACTGTTGTGATTTGGTAGCTGAGGAGGACAGGAGCAAAATACCGCCAAAGCAGCAAGACACCAGAGAGGCTGGAACCTAATGGGTTGCAGATCCCTAAACTAACCGAACAGCTAGAAGTAGCCGTGGAGCGTACCTATGGTGATCCTAGATGCCTCGGCACAGCCGGAGAGTAAGCTACACCTGAAGTAAGAGGAAAGCTAACTGCCCCAAAGAAAAGCCCCCAAAGAAATAGGAAGCCCCCAAACATGTAATGGCGGTTAAGGGCCCGTCTCACATAGCGATATCGCTACCGAGATCGCTGCTGAGTCACTAGTTTTGTGACGCAGCAGCGAGCTCACCAGCGATATCGCTGTGTGTGACATTCAGCGACGATCAGCCCCCCTGCCGGGTATCGCTGATCGTCGCTGAAATGTCAGGACCTTTTTTTGATCGCTGGTTTCCCGCTGACAGGCACGCATCGCTGCGTGTGACAGGCGGGAGACCAGCGCTCCGCTGGTAACCAAGGTACACAGCGGGTTTCCAGGCGCGGGGCTGTGCCTAGAAACCAGCTGTGTACCTTGGATACCAGCGCCCTGATGCAGGGAGCTGGTATCCAAGGTACACAGCGGGTTTCCAGGCACCGCGCAGCGCTTGGAAACCCGCTGTGTACCTTGGATACCAGCCCTGCATCAGGGCGCTGGTATCCAAGGTACACTGCGGGTAACTAAGCGATGTTACCCGCATGTGTCCATCGTCCGACGCTGCCTGTTTGGCAGCTCAGCAGCGATCATGTAGCGATACACCAGCGATCCTGACAAGTGCATATCGTTGTCGGGATCGCTGGTGTATCGTTATGTGAGACCCAGCCTTTAGACAAGAGGAAAACAAGAACACAGACAGAAAATAGAATGAGCAAATGTTGGGGCCCAAATCTGTCTAGAAAGTAAGTACAGGAGAGAAATTCTGTCTGCAACCCGGAAAAACCCTAACAAAAATACCAGCACTTCTGATTACAAAAAACCTGAGACCACACGATCTCGACCACCTGTATCAGATCTCTGGTGTGACACACAGCTACCCAGCAATAAAAAATATCAATGGAACAGAGAACAAGTGCAAATGCAAAATTAGAACAGAGGGCAGCGCAAGCCCCCAAAGGGGACCCGGCTGAAGTCCAAGGCAAGACTGCAAAAAGCAAGGAAAATCCAACCACAGTAAAAAAAACAGAAAGTCACTTATCTGAATGATAGCAGCAAAGCAAGCTGAAATTCCAACAAAGACCTGGAAGCAACAATTGATTACCGGCGAGGATCATGGGAGGCCAGCTCACCTATATCAGGCCAGTCAGCCCCACCTGACACCCATTCCTTAATTGGTTCAATACCCTCGGCAGCCACCGGAGGGAGCCTCAGCTCCGAAGTTGTCTCCAACTCATTCACAACACAGTACATTATGCCCAGCTCATGTTCCTGGAGACATGCAACTGTAAATTAGGCAGGCTCTCATCACTACAGAAATGCCAAACATGTGGGCGCTAAATGTGGTTTAGACACACTGGGGAGAGGGACGGCATTTACATTTGGGAGCGGAGAATTTTGCTGAATTTCTTTTGGGGGTCGAGGAGCCATTTCACTTTTCCAGAACTTTGTGCTACCAGTAACGTGGAACCCCCCCATAATTCCGTTGACAGATAACAGCTGAGTGGGTAATTTTTTGTGGATTGAGTTGGAAGCTTTTATTAGGAACATTTTACGTAACATTTATGATCACATTTACAGTTAGGTCCATATATATTTGGAAAGAGACAACATTTACCTAATTTTGGTTCTAGACATTACCACAATGAATTTTAAACAAAACAATTCAGATGCAGTTGAAGTTCAGACTTTCAGCTTTCATTTGAGGGTATCCACATTAAAATTGGATGAAGGGTTTAGGAGTTTCAGCTCTTTAACATGTGCCACCCTGTTTTTAAAGGGACTAAAAGTAATTGGACAATTGACTCCAAGGCTATTTCATGGACAGGTGTGGGCAATCCCTTCGTTATGTCATTCCCAATTAGGCAGATAAAAGGGCTGGACTTGATTTGAGGTGTGGTGTTTGCATTTGGAATGGTTTGCTGTGAAGGAAACATGCGGTCAAAGGAGCTCTCCATGCAGGTGAAACAAGCCATCCTTAAGCTGCAAAAAAACAGAAAAAAGCCATCCGAGAAATTGCTGCAACATTAGGAGTGGCAAAATCTACAGTTTGGTACATCCTGAGAAAGAAAGAAAGCACTGGTGAACTCATCAATGCAAAAAGACCTGGGCGCCCACGGAGGACAACAGTGGTGGATGATCGCAGAATAATCTCCATGGTGAAGAGAAACCCCTTTACAACAGCCAACCAAGTGAACAACACTCTCCAGGAGGTAGTCGTAGCAATATCCAAATCTACCATAAAGAGAAGACTGCATGAAAGTAAATACAGAGGGTTCATTGCACAGTGCAAGCCACTACTCATAAGCATCAAGAATAAAAAGGCCAGACTGGACTTTGCTAAAAAAAAAAAACATCTAAAAAAGCCAGCACAGTTCTGGATGAACGTTCTTTGGACACATGAAAACAAGATCAACCTCTACCAGAATGATGGAAAGAGAAAAGTATGGCGAAGGCGTGGTACAGCTCATGATCCAAAGCATACCACATCATCTGTAAAACATGGCGGAAGCAGTGTGATGGCTTGGGTATGCATGGCTGCCAGTGGCACTGGGTCACTAGTGTTTATTGACGATGTGACACAGGACAGAAGCAGCCGAATGAATTCTGAGCTATTCAGAGCCATACTGTGTGCTCAGATCCAGCCAAATGCAGCCAAACTGATTGGTCGTCGTTTCATTCTACAGATGGACAAATGACCCAAAACATAAAGCCAAAGCAACCCAGGAGTTTATTAAAGCAAAGAAGTGGAATATTCTTGAATGGCCAAATCAGTCACCTGATCTCAACCCAATTTTTGATCATGCATTTCACTTGTTAAAGACTAAACTTCAGACAGAAAGGCCCACAAACAAACAGCAACTGAAAACCACCGCAGTGAAGGCCTGGCAGAGCATCAAAAAGGAAGAAACGCAGCGTCTGGTGATGTCCATGAGTTCAAGACTTCAGGCAGTCATTGCCAACAAAGGGTTTTCAACCAAGTACTAGAAATGAACATTTTATTTACAATTATTTAATCTGTACAATTACTTTTGGCCCCTTTAAAAACAGGGTGGCACATGTTAAGGAGCTGAAACTCTCAAACCCTTCATCCAATTTTAATGTGGTACCCTCAAATGAAAGATCAAAGTCTGAACTTCAACTGCATCTGAATTGTTTTGTTTAAAATTCTTTGTGGTAATGTCTAGAACCAAAATTAAAATAGAGAAAACAGCCGCACTCAGTATTGAATGTGAAGAAAACAAAGTTCCATTTATTATGACAGCAGTGTAGATATGAGCCACCACAACTTATTGTGTGGTATGAAGGCAAAACGGACACAATTAACTGGGTTAACGTTTCGACCATATGCGGTCTTTCTCAAAACATCACTGCGAAACAAAGCATAAACAACAAACAAGTCAGACAAATATTATACATTTGTTTAAACAAAATAAGGATTATTATATACATATATATATATATATATATATACAAGGTACTATATACAATATAAAGTCCCATAATAAGGGGATCATTGCATAGAAGACAAGATTACATGAGTATGTAGAAATAATGAAAATTAATTGAATACTATGTTACAAAAGTAAAGCAGATGGAGCTGTATACGTAATCCTAATGGTCAAACAGTGTCCTCACACAAGTTACTGAATAGCTAGTAGATCCCGGAATAGATATACATAAAAAATGTGTACTAATATACGTTTATCTGTTGCAAAGCATACAACTAAAGACCCCTAGAATAGGTATA
Organism: Oophaga sylvatica; assembly: GCA_033576555.1. NCBI lineage: Eukaryota > Metazoa > Chordata > Amphibia > Anura > Dendrobatidae > Oophaga > Oophaga sylvatica. The sequence continues at coordinate 100,795 of JARQOD010000411.1, read as the reverse complement.
ATGAGAATACTGATGCAGACAGGCTCATTGGTACAAAATATATGTATGCAATATTTCAGGTACACAGGTCCAGCAGGTACAGATATAACTAACCTTTAAAGATGCAAAGTATGGAGGGAATGAGTAAGCAGGAGCCAAGTCCCGTTCAGGCTATATGTAAAAGTGAGTAAAAGGAAGAGCATGAGTATCAAGGGAAAGCACAACAATGCTGAAGTATAATGTAGAAGGTACAACCCGGTCTAAGAGACATAGCACAAACCTGAAGTAAGCTGTAAGGAGAAACAGTCCGTTCCACGGCTCGAGTGTGAGCGGTACTGCACGTTGTGGCGCTTAAATAAGGCGTCCCCACTAAATATCCGGTCTAAAATAGAGGGAGGGACCAGAGCGAGGCCAGACACGCAGGAGCGTGTCATTATGAGCTGCGCACGCGCATTACATAAGGAGGGGCCAGAGCGAGGTAAGACACGCAGGAGCGTGTCATTATGAGCTGCGCACGCGCATTACATAAGGAGGGGCCAGAGCGAGGTAAGACACGCAGGAGCGTGTCATTATGAGCTGCGCATGCGCATTGCATAACTAGCCACCGTAGCTAAGGGGATGTGTCCAGTCACGAGGAGGCATACTGCGCCTGCGTAACACAGTCTAGCGTTGCTAACAACGGTAACTGGGGAGGGGGAAGGCTGGCACACAGGAGCACGTCTTCTATAGTGCATGCAGGACACGGGTATGTACGAGAAAGAAGGAGAAAACAAAGAGAAAAAAGGGGGAGAAAAGAATGAGGAAGATGGAGGGTTTTTTTGTGAAAATCAAATAAGGGAAATAGTACGTAGTATGAAGAGATGAGGATATATAAGAGAGCAGATGAGGGAAGAAGAATAATAATGGGAGAGAGGAGAAAAGAAAAGGGGGAGGGAACAGAAGGGAGGAAAAAAAAGAGAAGAAATATATACAAATTGCTGGGCTCTGGTGAATGTTGTTGGTGTGGGTAACAAGAGGATTGGAAGGAATAGAATTAGAGAGCCAAGGGAATGAATAGGAAGCAAAAAACAGAAGAGATATGAAGAAACGGTAAAAAATAAAAATAAAAAATATAATAAAAAAGTGAAAAGTAAAGGATAAAGATAGAAAATAGAAAAAATAATCATATGATGATAATGAAATAAGATTAAACACAGCCAAAAGTGGAAAAGATAGAATTAACGGTCTGTATTGAACATACAAATGGAAAACATTATTGAAAAAATAATGAATAAATAAAATTAGAAAGAATATGAAAAAATACGAAAAAAATAATGAGAAATAAAAAATATAAATTAAAAAATAAATAAATAAAAAATAAAAATTATTTTTTTTTTTTTTCATATTCTTTCTAATTTTATTTATTTTAATTTTTCATTATTTTTTCAATAATATTTTCCATTTGTATGTTCAATACAGACCGTTAATTCTATCTTTTCCACTTTTGGCTGTGTTTAATCTTATTTCATTATCATCATATGATTATTTTTTCTATTTTCTATCTTTATCCTTTACTTTTCATTTTTTTATATATTTTTTATTTTTTACCGTTTCTTCATATCTCTTCTGTTTTTTGCTTCCTATTCATTCCCTCGGCCTAATTCTATTCCTTCCTATCCTCTTGTTACCCACACCAACAACATTCACCAGAGCCCAGCAATTTGTATATATTTCTTCTCTTTTTTTTCCTCCCTTCTGTTTCCTCCCCCCTCCCCCTTTTCTTTTCTCCTCTCTCCCATTATTATTCTTCTTCCCTCATCTGCTCTCTTATATATCCTCATCTCTTCATACTACGTACTATTTCCCTTATTTGATTTTCACAAAAAAACCCTCCTTCTTCCTCATTCTTTTCTCCCCCTTTTTTTCTTCCTTTTTTCTCTTTGTTTTCTCCTTCTTTCTCGTACATACCCGTGTCCTGCATGCACTATAGAAGACGTGCTCCTGTGTGCCAGCCTTCCCCCTCCCCATAGTTACCATTGTTAGCAACGCTAGACTGTGTTACGCAGGCGCAGTGTGCCTCCTCGTGACTGGACACATCCCCTTAGCTACGGTGGCTAGTTATGCAATGCGCATGCGCAGCTCATAATGACACGCTCCTGCGTGTCTTACCTCGCTCTGACCCCTCCTTATGTAATGCGCGTGCGCAGCTCATAATGACACGCCCCTGCGTGTCTGGCCTCGCTCTGGTCCCTCCTCTATTTTAGACCGGATATTTAGTGGGGACGCCTTATTTAAGCGCCACAACGTGCAGTACCGCTCACACTCGAGCCGTGGAACGGACTGTTTCTCCTTACAGCTTACTTCAGGTTTGTGCTATGTCTCTTAGACCGGGTTGTACCTTCTACATTATACTTCAGCATTGTTGTGCTTTCCCTTGATACTCATGCTCTTCCTTTTACTCACTTTTACATATAGCCTGCACGGGACTTGGCTCCTGCTTACTCATTCCCTCCATACTTTGCATCTTTAAAGGTTAGTTATATCTGTACCTGCTGGACCTGTGTACCTGAAATATTGCATACATATATTTTGTACCAATGAGCCTGTCTGCATCAGTATTCTCATTATACCTATTCTAGGGGTCTTTAGTTGTATGCTTTGCAACAGATAAACGTATATTAGTACACATTTTTTATGTATATCTATTCCGGGATCTACTAGCTATTCAGTAACTTGTGTGAGGACACTGTTTGACCATTAGGATTACGTATACAGCTCCATCTGCTTTACTTTTGTAACATAGTATTCAATTAATTTTCATTATTTCTACATACTCATGTAATCTTGTCTTCTATGCAATGATCCCCTTATTATGGGACTTTATATTGTATATAGTACCTTGTATATATATATATATATATGTATATAATAATCCTTATTTTGTTTAAACAAATGTATAATATTTGTCTGACTTGTTTGTTGTTTATGCTTTGTTTCGCAGTGATGTTTTGAGAAAGACCGCATATGGTCGAAACGTTAACCCAGTTAATTGTGTCCGTTTTGCCTTCATACCACACAATAAGTTGTGGTGGCTCATGTCTACACTGCTGTCATATTAAATGGAACTTTGTTTTCTTCACATTCAATACTGAGTGCGGCTGTTTTCTCTATTTTATTGGATACACGGTTCAGCCAGCACCAACCATTAACTTTACAGTGTGCACATCCTTTACTTTTAGTTTCGAACCAAAATTAGATAAATGTTGTCTCTGTCCAAATATATATGGACCTAACTGTATCTGGCGCTGTACGCTGAGCACTTACATCAGGGTTTCCATGTTAGGCTGCGTGCACACGTTGCGGATCTATTGCAGATCCACAGCGGATCTGCAATAAATGCGCAAGTGTGTATCAAAACAATGTTAACCTATGGAGAAAAAAAAAATTTGCTGTGCGCATGCTGCGGAAAAAAACATGCAGATTCGCAGCGTTTTATTTTCCGCAGCATGTCAATTCTTTGTGCGGATCTGCAGCGTTTCTGCACCTATTGACTTGCATTGAGTCGGGCACATCCGCAGGTGTAAAAAAGATCTGCGGATTTGCTGCGGATGAAATGCAGATTGGGAGGAGGGAAGTGTGTGGGCGGAGTGTGTACATTACATACATATAACATACAGAACATACATACAATAAATAACATAGAGTACATACTCACCAATCACCTAGTCCCCGACGCCCTCATCTCCTTTAATAAAAATAAAAAAACAACCTGTCACCTATGTTATCTTAGCTATCCACCCGCTGCCACCGATTGTCACGTACCTGCTTCTCAGCACGTCAGAGGCGTTGCTAGGGTTTTGGTTTGGGGGGGGCAAAACTTCTGAGTGGGCCCCTAACCAGAGAACCTCAGCAAATGACCGCACTGTTGCCAAAAATAATCTATATATAAAAAGACCAATATTGATATCACCGCCATATGGTCAGTGATAAATAATACCAGTCCTACAGAACATATAATAGATTACAGCAGTTACAGATAATGACCTACCGCTGACGTTCTTTCTGATGGAATCGTTCACTTTTCATGTCTTTTCCATCTGGCCCCGACCGACATGATGACTCCTCCAGCCAGGACTCGACTACAGAGAATACAACAAAGACATGTTTCACTTCTCATATTTTCAGCACTGTCAATGTCACCAATTGGACTATTCTCAACCTGCATAAACTCCTCATCCTGCTGATAACCCCAATACTGAGCCGCTGCTGTCATATGTGTCCCTATTACTGCACCTATTGTGTGGTTCTGTGTAACCTCTAAATTCTAAAGCACCCCTCTATAATATAGTAATGCTGGGTGCAATTTCCCTAGAAAACAGTGCCCACATGTTGCCCCTAGAATGTAATATTGCCCTGTGTGCCCCTTTGACAGTCACAGTAACCCGAGTTCCCCTATAACAATAAGTGCCCACTTTACATTTAATAAAGTCCCAAGTCTCCCCCCGTACAGCTCCACTATACACAATATAATGCCCCCTCTGGATATATACTGACCCCTTAATATCCCCAAACTATTTAATGGCTCCAACACTGTATGATGGCCCCGCCACTATAATCCCTCTAGATAGCATCCATATAGCATAATACACCAGATAGTCCTCAATATAGTATAATGCACTCCCCATAGGCAGCCTCTATATTATAATGCACTCCCCATAGGGAGCCTCTGTAGTATAATGCACTCCCATAGGCAGCTTCTGTATTATAATGCAGCACCATAGGCAACTTCTATATTATAATGCACCCCCATAGGCAGCCTGTGTATTATAATGCACCCCCATAGGCAGCCTCTATAGTATAATGCACCCTCATAGGCAGCCTCTATATTATAATGCACCCCCATAGGCAGCCTCTATATTATGATGCACTCCCCATAGGCAGCTTCTATATTATAATGCACCCCCCATAGGCAGCCTCTGTATTATAATGCACTCCCCCATAGGCAGCCTCTGTATTATAATGCACTCCCCCATAGGCAGCCTCTGTATTATAATGCACTCCCCCATAGGCAGCCTGTGTATTATAATGCACCCCCATAGGCAGCCTCTATATTATAATGCACCCCCATAGGCAGCCTGTGTATTATAATGCACTCCCCCATAGGCAGCCTCTGTATTATAATGCACTCCCCCATAGGCAGCCTGTGTATTATAATGCACCCTCATAGGCAGCCTCTATATTATAATGTACCCCCATAGGCAGCCTTTGTATTATAATGTACCCCCATAGGCAGCCTGTGTATTATAATGCACCCCCATAGGCAGCCTCTATATTATAATGCACCCCCATAGGCAGCCTGTGTATTATAATGCACCCCCATAGGCAGCCTCTATAGTATAATGCACCCCCATAGGCAGCCTTTGCATTATAATGCACTCTCCATAGGCAGCCTTTGTATTATAATGCACTCCCCATAGGCAGCCTCTGTATTATAATGCACTCCCCATAGGTAGCCTCTGTATTATAATGCACTTCCCCATAGGCAGCCTTTGTATTATAATGTACCCCCATAAGCAGCCTTAATAATATTCCCCCCATAGGCAGCCTTTGTATTATAATGCACCCCCATAAGCAGCCATATTTATAATGCATTCCCCATAGGCAGCCTTATTTATAATGCACCCCCATAGGCAGCCTTATTTACAATGCACCCCCATAGGCAGTCTTATTTATAATGCATTCCCCATAGGGAGCCTTATTTATAATGCATTCCCCATAGGCAGCCTTATTTATAATGCACCCCCATAGGCAGCCTTATTTATAATGCACACCCATAGGCAGCCTTATTTATAATGCACCCCTATAGGCAGCCTTATTTATTATGCACCCCCATAGGGAGCCTTATTTATAATGCACCCCCTTAGGCAGCCTTATTTAAAATGCATTCCCCATAGGCAACCTTATTTAAAATGCATTCCTCATATGCAGCCTTATTTATAATGCACCCCCATAGGCAGCCTTATTTGTAATGCATTCCCCATAGGCAGCCATTATTTATAATGCACCCCCATAGGCAGCCTTATTTATAATGCACCCCCATAGGCAGCCTTATTTATAATGCATTCCCCGTAGGCAGCCTTATTTATAATGCACCCCATAGGCAGCCTTATTTATAATGCATTCCCCATAGGCAGCCTTATTTATAATGCATTCCCCATAGGCAGCCTGATTTATAATACACCCCCATAGGCAGTCTTTGTATTATAATGCACCCCCATTACAAAAATAATAAATCCAATACTCACCTCTCTTCCTCCCTGCTCCTGCGCTGCTCCCTGCCGTCCCGCTCATCTCCTGACCGGTCGCCGGGCAGTGACGTCATTGCGCCCCGCTGTCAGACACTGAGAGGGGGATAATGGGAGAAGGAGCGCTCTCTCCTCTCAATGCGGTTAGCTTTATTGGCTAGATGCCGATAATAATAATCTTTATATAGCGGCAACATATTCCGCAGCGCTTTACATTTTAACAGTTTCAAAATACAAGTCATACGTAACAACGTTAACAATACAATAATTAAAGCAAAATAAGACAACTCTGCTCGTGAGAGCTTACAATCTACAATGAGGTGGGGGAGATACAAAGTACATGTGTACATACAATGATGTATTTACAATGATGGTCCAGCCATCTTGAGGGAGTGAGGGATGGAGATAGTGAATGGGCTACACATGCACACTTACACTTAGAATGACTTTGATTAGTGAACGTGATAGGCCGCTCTGAACAAATGTGTTTTGAGGGAGCGCCTGAAACTATGCAAATTGTGGATGGTCCTAATTTCTTGGGGTAGAGCATTCCAGAGGATTTGCGCAGCGCGGGAGAAGTCTTGGAGTCGGGAGTGGGAGGTACGGATTAGTGCAGAGGTTAGTCAAAAGTCGTTTGCAGAGCGCAGCAGTCGGTTAGGCCGATGGATAGAAATGAGGGAGGAGATGTAGGGGGGTGCTGCTCTGTGGAGAGCTTTGTAGGTGAAAACAAGTACTTTGAATTGGATTGGATACTGCTGACCCTCCGATGACGGGTGGTGGGGCCCACTTCTGGCACAGGGCCCCCCACTGTCTGCTCAGGGGCCCCATAGCGGTCGGGCGGCAGAGCAGGGAGATCGATTCTCCATGCTCTGCCGCAGAATGTAACTATCGGCGCGCTGTGCACGCCGATAGTTTCAGTAGCATAGCTCCGGGTGGGCCCCCTCAGAGCATGGGTCCCTGGGCCTCTGCCCCCTGGTAGCTACGCTACTGCAGCACGTAGTTTGGGTTGCGCCTGCAAGGGTTAATCTATCTCCTCTCACTCAGTCCAGCATTCAACCTCTGTTCTATGCTGCGATGGGAGCATAAATCACACCCCGACACAGACCACACACCCCGCTTCATACACGCTGCCACTACTCACCAAACACACGGCGATAATCCCAGAAATACTACTACTACTATGTGCAAATCACCAGGAGCACACACTTCTTACGGCTATGGATTTTTTAGAGCAACAAGGTTCAGACTTATTAAAGTTTTAAGCTTTTATATAAAAAGTACAGTGCTTACAATAAAAGGATATAAAAATGGAAATAAAAAGTAACATACAAATATTCAAAACAGTATAAAATAAAAGGGATAAACTTACAGAAAGATTGAACTTTGCAGTCTGTTATTCTGTCCCCGAGGGAGGGGGTGGAATATGAATGGAGCACATCAGCTGTCCATGTTGCACTCAGATGTGAACCCTTTTTTTGTGTGTAAGCCTAATTTATAGATGTCCAATTTCCAGGCCAGCCTCTCATGCTAATATTCAAATTGCTGGCCTGTGAGTGGACCATGGCTATTTCACCAATGAATATATTATTTTTTCTCTGAAACTCAGGTGTAAACTTTCTAATAGATAGTAGCATTCAGCATCTAACTTCAAAAGAGCCAGAAGGTGTGAAATGCTCCAATTCTATGTGCTCTTAGGAAGGCTCTTAGGAAGGCACCCTGGAGAGATTGGAGACCAGGAGACTGCTTCTCAGGCTAAATATATGCTGTGACCTCTGTGAGACCTACAGCCTAGAGCAGATGATACTTAAGGGTATGCCACACTAAACAACATCGCTAACGGGATCGCTAAAAAACGTCACTATTTAGCGATCCCGTTAGCGATGTTGTTGTGTGCGGCAGCTGCCAGCGACGAGCTTCCTGCTGTGATCTCGCTCGTCGCTGGAATCGTTCCGGACCCTATTTTATCGCCGGCGCTCCCGCTGGGTAAGTATAATCGCTAAGTGTAGCACCTTTTCTTAGCGATTTAGGTAGCTACTAGCGATATAGAAACAATCCCGCTAGCGATCTCATTAGTATGCGACGCTAACGAGATCGCTAGCGGGATTGTGTAGTGTGGCAGTACCTTTACTGCCAGTCATACATATGTATATATATGTATCTTCCACTACAATACTTGTACATATTTCACCACAACCTATATTTACCTTTACGCCGTAGTCCTGTTATTAACGAGTGTCCCACGACGATCTCTGGTGTAGAACACTGACATCGGACGATGTCAATGCTCTACAGGTGCCCCGCGATGAACTGACAGCGGAGGTAATCCTCTGCGATGTATATCCCTCCACCGCTGCTGAGAGAGCGGTCACTTCAGTTCATTCTGTCACCAGCAGTGCTGTGTGAGAAAATTCTCATGCAGCATTGCTGGAAAGTGAGAATGAACTCAGGTAACCTTTTCATTGATGCACTGCAGGAGGATTACCTCCTGTCAGTGCATCACTGGGAGGCCCTATAGAGCAGTGACATCACTCGATGTCACTGTTCTATAGGGGAGATCGTCGTGGAACACTCGTTATTAAAGATGGACTGCATCGGACAGGGAGTATACTATTGATTAATTATTTTACACTCCGGTCCGAGTGCTGGCGAAAGTTCAGGGTATTGAGGTGCGAGACTCGTGAGAGTTTCTTGCAAGTGTGACCCCGGCCTAACGCAGATTATTTTCTATTTATAGATATATCTATGTATCTATCGATCTATCTATCTATAGATATATCTACAGTTATATGAAAAAGTTTTGGCACCCCTATTAATCTTAACCCCTTAATCCCATTGGACATACTATTCCGTCCATGTGACCTGGTACTTAATTCCCATGGACGGAATAGTACGTCCAAGGCGATCAGCTGCGCTCCCGGCTCTATGTGCCAGGACCGCTCCCGGCACATTAACCCCTGGCACACCGCGATCAAACATGATCGCGGTGTATCAGGGGCACAGGGGAGCGCTGTTCCGAGTCGCGCTGTGTCGAGGGACTCTCCTCACTGAAGGACCCCGGATCCAAGATGGCCGCCGGGTCCTGCAGGGAGGCGGCTTCCTCAGTGCCTGCTGAGAGCAGGCACTGAGAAGCTTGCAGCAGTGCCTGTGAGATCGTTGGTGTGACAGAGTGCTGTGCACACTGTTACACCAGCGATCTGACCCTACACACAGGGCCGGATTAAGAACATGATGGGCCTGGAGCTGAAGGGGCGGGGCAAGGGGTGGGGCCAAACACAGCAATTCACAAAGGCCAAAAATGTAACGTAAAAGATATAAACAAAGTAAATATATGATACATGCCTAATATAAATACAGTGGATATAGAAAGTCTGTTATGGTTATCACGCTGATAGTAACTTATGAGGCAAATAAACAGGGTTATTCACTGAACGCTAAACTGTGTTTTATCGTAAATAAATCAAACTGGTAGAAGAAAATTAAACTACACATTCACTTTTCGTGCTTTTTTGCTTGCAAATTCCTCAATTGTAGAATCAAGATTAAGCTCATTCAGCAATCTATTTTCAATACATAACAGAGAGAGGGCATTTAAACGCTCCTGACCCATGGAAGATCTTAGTTCATTTTTCACGCGTTTTAGTGCAGAGAATGAACGCTCACCACTGCAGTTGGTGACCATCAAACACAAATACATGCGAAGGGTCACGTATGTGTTTGGAAATGCACCGACTAGGGATTGTGTGATCAGAAACTTGTACATTGTCATTTCTTGACTCTCATGCATGGCTTTATTTGCAGAAGTCTGGTAAATTTTGAAAAGAGAGGCAAACTGTACAATTTCTTCAGCAAACAGGGGGTCAAGATCTTCAGAATATGCTGTCACCAGCGTACTGGCTTTGGAGCGTAGACTTTCTGATGCTAGAGAGCATATTTCTGACAGAAAGCCAAATTTTTCTTCTGTTACACGGTATGCTGCTTGTCTATACCTTAGTGATTCTGTCAGTTGGTCAATTATTACATAAAAGGTATGTACTTTAAACTTCTCAGATGGTGTCATATCAGCATCAGCATCTTCTGCATCACCATAGTCCCATCTCCTATTTCTTTTAATTTTGCGTCCACATTGTAGCTGATACTCCTCACAGCCTGCAATATTTTTGCCCTGTTGTTCAAATTCGGAAAATCTACAACGGAGAGACTGCACAAAATCTGTCAAAGAGTGCAGCATGCCTGTTGCTGTATGCAAGTCTAATTTTGCATCTTGGAGACAGAGACTGGTTCTGTGAAACCTGGTTAAAATTACAGACCATATTTCAACCATTATTCCAGTTTCCAGATGATCCATAACAGTAATTAAGCCCTTTGCTTGCGAACAGACCTCTCCTTTTGTGGCGTCATCATCGAGAATATTTGCAAGGACATCTTTGATAGTAGTATAGCCTTTTTGTAAAGCATTTATGGCATCATGGTGAGCAGACCAACGTGTATCAGCTAACCTTTTCAATGTTGGTATACCACATGGTTTGAAGCTGTTTGTTAACAGACCCCACCGATGTGTTGAAGAGGAAAAAAAACAATATAACTGCTGTACAAAATTAAAGAAGGACACTGCAATTGGACAGCTGTTCACAGCATTTTGTCCCACAAGGTTGAGTGAATGTGCACAACAAGGAATATATTCAGCCAGTGAATTTTTTTCCCGAATTAAGGCCTGCATACCAGAATATTTACCGCTCATATTGGATGCATTGTCATATGACTGACCCCTGCAGTCCTTGATGGAAATCCCGTTTTCTTCCAAAAATTGAAGAATTGTTTTTGCTAGCTCCGAACCAGTATGTGATATATTGGGATGAATTTAGTAAACCGCTCCACTGGACCACTAGCAAGTACATACCGGAATATAATAGTTAGTTGATCGGAATGTGCAACATCAGGGTGGAATCAACTGAAATGGAATAATATTTGGCTTCTTTAATTTCTTTGACGATCCGCTGTAGTACTTGCTGACCAATCAGTTCAATAAACTCATCACATATTGTTGATGACAGGTATGATATGTGACCTCTTCCCTTGTTGCCATGCTTCTGAATATGTTCTGCAAGAAATGGATCATATTCTGCTAACAGCTCAAGACAACCCAAATAATTCCCATTGTGTACCGATCCAATAATTTCATCATTTCCCCGAAAAGGAAGACCTCGTGATGAAAGTAGCTTTATAACGCTCAGGATGCGACAAAGTATTTCATGCCAATATTTTTTATGAATCTCAAACTGTTTAACAAGACCTTTGTCTATATGTCGGCCAGAGGATTTTCTTATGATAAGGTTTTCAATTGCTTTTCCATGGGAGGCACTATTTTCATGCCTGCTTAAATCTCTTGTAGCATGTCGCCAATCTGAATATCCAGTTGAATTCAAATGTGTTTCATCTTTTGAAAACAGTTTGCACAGAACACAAAAAATGTTGCCAGTTTTTGGAGAATAACACAGCCAGTCACGCTGAACTTTTTCTCCATTCAACTGTTCTCGGAAAAACAATGACTTTGTACAGTGTCTTGTAAAAGTTTCACCTGGACATATTTTTTCAGAAGCTTTAAAATCACTGTCCATATGTTGAAAGTTGGCAATCCCCTTTTGACAAACATATTCCCTCAAGGAATCACAAATCTTCCAGTCGCCAATATCATTTGAAAAACTTTCCTCTTGCTGTTCTGTAACATTTTCCGAGTCCAGCTCAGTGGATCCTCTTGTTCCTGCACTTGCTTCACTTGCAGTAGACCCATGTGAAGCAGCTACCAAACTGGAAGTAGGGACATCTGCTGCACTGGGTAAGCTTGGAGCACTTGTGGATGCATGTACATCACTTGAACTGCTTGTTCCAGATGTGCCTTTTCCACAAAAATCAGTAATTCTTCTTGTTTTAGACAAGATTTTTTGTATTTGCTTTTCTTCTTCTTTCTTAGCTTTTACCTTCTCCCAACCACTACGTTGTTTTTTCATCCTAATATTTAAAAAAAAAATGTACATGGTACAAGGAAATCTCAAGACTAGCAAGGCATTCAGGGAAAAATATGCTGTCCAGTGTTGGAAGCTTGGTCTCAGTCGCAAGATGAGGGTCCAACAGGATGACTCAAAACACACAGCCAAAACACCCAAGAACGGATAAGAGTAAAACATTGGCCTATCCTGAAGTGATTTGGGGGCACCTGGGCATAACAGGGACTTCAGACCCTGCAAACACCCAGGTAAGTGAAGCAATTAAACCATGTCAGTCAAGGCGCATGGCACATCGGCAGTGGTGTGGGCTGGCTCTCACTCCGACTGTCTCCAGGTGCGGACATTGACTGTGTGGGTAAATACAGATTATAATCCACAATCCAGGCACAATCTACAGGTGCGGACACTGACTGTGTGGGTAAATACAGATTATAATCCACAATCCATGGAACAATCTCCAGGTGCGGATATTGACTGTGTGGGTAAATACAGATTATAATCCACAATCCAGGCACAATCTACAGGTGCAGATGTGTAGCCCAGCTGCGCTTGGTACACATGTTCCCTGGAGAGTGCACAGAAAGGTAAAGTGCCTGATATTCATTCACGCTCACACTTCCCAACACTACCACTAGGGGAATCTTAGACTATTTAAGGTTAGTGTGACGTAGCAGTTTGGGTAGTTCATTCAAGTTCTAGTCTTGGAGAAGGTTAGTTCCAGTCAGAGCTCAGTCGGAGCTAGAGTGAGTCATACTGTGCAGTTCCTGTCAGAGACATTCCAGTCAGAGACAGACGGAGAAAGATTGAAAGCTGTTACCTCAGAACAGGCTGGCTGTGTTCCCTATGAACGTGGAAAGTGACTCTCGGAGCGGGCTTATACTCAGTTTGACGGAAGGTCCTGAAAGCTACTCTGGACAGAGTCTGTGAAGGAACAGAAGGAAGGGGACTACAGTAGTTACAACAACGAGCCAACTGAGAAAACAGTCAGTAAGCTGTGGAAGGAGGAAAGCTGACGACTACACCTACTGCTACCCGTGCTTATGTTAAGGGTAAGAGTGGGGCGACGGGCAAGTGGTGACCCAAGGAAAAGTGACTTAGGTGACAAATCACCTTCACTCTGTTAACCGGACGCCGGGTCTGAAGCATTGCTAGAACCTTCACGGCTAGTAAGAGAAAACCGGAATCCCTGCTGGACTTCAAGTCGCAGAGGGTAGCCCTAATTGTTGATACGTAACTGGAGTCAGGGAGAACAGGAACTTTTAGCAAGTGCACTGCTTAGAAGGGCTTCGTTCTTTCCAACCAAAAGGCTCCACCACAATGTCGGCCGGGCGTAGCTGTTGTAGTAAGAGTTAAACTTGACTTCACGCAAGTTAGGACTCACATACATTCTAAAGGGAAAGGAGGCCTTAAACCTACTTGGTGATTGCCTGGATGTGCATACTCCACCCTGACCAGCTTCCCGGGACATACCTGCTCTCAACATCAGTAAAGGTATGGAAAGAGACTGACTTGTGTGTGACTGCTTTATTGCCTGAACCCTGCACCATCATAGACTTTGAGGGAACAGTCTCACCTGTGGGAGACTTTACATCTGGCTGCCCCATAACATCCCCTCAGAAGATTCACCTTGCAGCGCTGGTCAAATTGATCAGAAACCACAGGTGGCGTCACGAAGTATTCTACAATCCCCTGTAAATATCCCCCTTTGTAATGAGCGCCCAGGGCCACGGACCGAGCTGTGCTGCCAGTGACATCCCCCATAGACTTCCATGGGCTCGGTGCCGAGTACCCCATAACCCTGGTACCATGTGCGACTCACAGACATTGACTGTGTGGGTAAATACAGATTAAAATCCACAATCCAGGCACAATCTACACGTGCGGACATTGACTATGTGGGTAAATACAGATAATAATCCACAATCCAGGGACTAACAAGCAGCTGGTGGATCACAATCCCCAATCAACCTCCATATTAATGGCAATGGTCCAAGTAATGAGATTATGCGCCGGACAGGTGTGACAATCATCCGCTGCAGCAGTCACTGTCAGAACTCCTAGCATGATGGCGGCCACCATGCCAGAACTTCAGACAGTAGCCGCTGATTGGCCACCTGTCTGTATATATGTCAGCAGCACATCTACGTATAACATTAATACCTGCGTATATACCAGCACCACGGCTATATATACCAGTTCTGTGTCTGTATGTATGTCAGCAGCCCATCTATAATATTAGTACCTGCCTATATACCAGTATCACAGCCATATATACCAGTACTGTGTGTGTATATATGTCAGCAGCACATCTATGTATAACATTAGTACCTGCTTATATACCAGTACCACAGCTATACATAGAAGTAACATGTCTGTATATATGTCAGCAGCACAAGATGTATTATAACATTAGTACCTGCTCCACAGGAACACACAACTCACACCTCAGTCTGACGTCCTCCTATAGCAGTTTTTCTCAACCTTCTCAGCCTCAGGGCACCCTGGAAAAAATTAAAGTCCGGCCGATCAGACAAGAATTTGGACAGTCTAAACGGCCCTTAATACTGCCACACATAGCCCCCTTATAGTGCCACACACAGCCCCCTTAATACTGCCACACATAGCCATCTCAATAATACTGCCATACATAGCCACATTAGTAATATTGTGTCAGAGAGGCCCCATACACATATATGGCAACATTGAGAGGCCCATTCTAGTATATGGTGCAGCATTGAATGTCCCATAGTAATATAGGGCAACATTGAGAGGCCCATTCTAGTATATAGCGCAGCATTGAATGGCCCATAGTATATATAGCGCAGCATTGAATGGCCCGTCTCCATGCTGATTCCTGCCCAGATCTCCATTCTGCCCCGTGTCCATTCTGATTCCTGCCCAGTCTCCATCCTGATTCCTGCCCAGTCTCCATTCTGCCCCGTCTCCATCTTGATTCCTGCCCCGTCTCCATGCTGATTCCTGCCCAGTCTCCATCCTTCCCCGTCCAGTCTCCATTCTGCCCCCAGTCCTGCCCCGTCTTCATTCTGCCCGTCTCCATTCTGCCCAGTCCTGCCCTGTCTTCAGTCAGCCCCCAGTCCTGCCCCGTCTCCATTCTGCCCCCAGTCCTGCCTCGTCTTCATTCTGCCCCCAGTCCTGCCCCGTCTTCATTCTGCCCCAGTCCTGCCCCGTCTTCATTCTGCCCCAGTCCTGCCCCGTTTCATTCTGCCCCCAGTCCCTGCCCCGTCTTCATTCTGCCCCCAGTCCTGCCCCGTCTTCATTCTGCCCCCAGTCCTGCCCCGTGTTCATTCTGCCCCCAGTCCTGCCCCGTCTTCATTCTGCCCCAGTCCAGCCCAGTCTTCATTCTGCCCCGTCTCCATTCTGCCCCCAGTCCTGCCCCGTGTTCATTCTGCCCCAGTCCTGCTGCCCCGTGTTCATTCTGCCCCAGTCCTGCCCGTGTTCATTCTGCCCCAGTCCTGCCCCGTCTTCATTCTGCCCCCAGTCCAGCCCAGTCTTCATTCTGCCCCGTCTCCATTCTGCCCCCAGTCCTGCCCCGTGTTCATTCTGCCCCAGTCCTGCTGCCCCGTGTTCATTCTGCCCCCAGTCCTGCCCCGTGTTCATTCTGCCCCCAGTCCTGCCCTGTCTTCACATTCTGCCGGGGGTCCAGCTTTGCCACTTGCAACATTAAAAAAAAAAAAAAAAAAAACTTTCTCCTTACCTTGCAGCGTTCCAGCGGTGAGGGATCCACACTGAAGAGAAAGCGAGCACTCGCCGGCAACTGACAATGACGTCAGGCGCCGGCGACGTGCGCGCTGACGTGAGCTGCCAGCCTCCGATTGGCTGGCAGCATTAACTATTACCCGTGCGGACCCGCACGGTACTGAACCTGCGTCCTGGACGCAGGTTCAGTTGAGCGGCAGAGTTCTGCCGCTGGGGGCGGGGCAGTGGGGCCCGATCGGTAGGTGACGGGGCCCGGTGCGGGCCCCCTCTGCTGATCGGGCCCCGAACGCCAGTCAGGGCTGTAATGCCCTGATGGCGGCCCTGGGCCTATCTCTAACAAGGGGCCTGGAGCTGCAGCTCCATCAGCCCCTACGTTAATCCGGCCCTGCCTACACAGTGATGTCCCACCCTGGGACTAAGTAAAAATGTAAAAAAAAATAAAAATAAGAAGTGTAAAAAAAAATTCCTAAATAATGAAAAAAAATATTCCCCAATAAATTCACTTCTTTAACCCCTTCACCCCCAAGGGTGGTTTGCACGTTAATGACCGGGCCAATTTTTACAATTCTGACCACTGTCTCTTTATGAGGTTATAACTCTGGAACGCTTCAACGGATCTTCGCGATTCTGAGATTGTTTTCTCTGACATATTGTACTTCATGTTAGTGGTAAAATTTCTTCGATATAACTTGCGTTTATTTTTGAAAAAAACGCAAATATGGCGAAAATTTTTAAAATTTTGCAATTTTCAAACTTTGAATTTTTATTCCCTTAAAACAGAGAAATATATCACACAAAATAGTTAAGAAATAACATTTCCCACATGTCTACTTTACATCAGCACAATTTTGGAACCAAAATTTTTTTTTTTTAGGAAGTTATAAGGGTTAAAAGTTGACCAGCGATTTCTCATTTTTACAACAAAATTTACAAAGCCATTTTTTTTAGGGACCACCTCACATTTGAAGTCACTTTGAGGGGTCTATATGGCAGAAAATACCCAAAAGTGACACCATTCTAAAAACTGCACCCCTCAAGGTACTCAAAACCACATTCAAGAAGTTTATTAACCCTTCAGGTGCTTCACAGTAACTAAAGCAACGTGGAAGGAAAAAATGAATATTTTACTTTTTAGCCACAAAAATGATCTTTTACAAACTTTTTTTTTATTTTCACAAGGGTAAAAGGAGAAAATGGACAGATAAGGTTGTTATGCAATTTCTCCTGAGTACGCCAATACCCCATATGTGGGGGAAAACCACTGTTTGGGCACACGGCAGAGCTCGTAAGGGAAGGAGCGACGTTTGACTTTTTCAAACTAAAATTGGCTGGAATTTAGATTGGATGCCATGTCGCGTTTGGAGAGCCCCTGATGCGCCTAAACAGTGGAAACCCCCCACAAGTGACACCATTTTGGAAACTAGACCCCTAAGGTACTTATCTAGATCTGTTGTGAGCACTTTGAACCCTCAAGTGTTTCACAAAAGTTTATAAAGCCTGGGTGTGAAAAAAAAAAAAATCGATTTTCCACAAAAATGATTTTTTAGTCCCAAATTTTTGAATTTTCCCAAGGAAATTGGACCCCAAAAGTTGTTGTCCAATTTGTCCTGAGTACGCTGATACCCCATATGTGGGGAGGGAAACTGTTTGGGCGCACGGCAGGGCTTGGAAAGGAAGTAGTAACGTTTTGGAATGCAGACGTTAATGGGGGTCATGTTCCGTTTGCAGTGCCCCAGATGAGCCTAAACAGTGGAAACCCCCCACAAGTGACCCCATTTTGGAAACTAGACCCCCTAAGGAACTTATCTAGATCTTTGGTGAGCACTTTGAACCCCCAAGTGCTTCACACAAGTTTATAATGCCCGGGCATGAAAATAAAAAATCCTATTTTTTTCCCACAAAAATTATCTTTTAGTCACTAATTTTTTATTTTCCCAAGGGTAACAGGAGAAATTGGACCACATAAGTTGTTGTACAATTTGTCCTGAGTACGCTGATACCCCATATGTGGGGGGGAACCACTGTTTGGGCGCACGGCAGAGCTCGGAATGGAAGGAGCACCATTTGACTTTTTCCAACCAAAATTGGCTGGAATTGAGTTTGGATGCCATGTTGCATTTGGAGAGCCCCTGATGTGCCTAAACAGTGGAAACCCCCCACAAATGACCCCATTTGGGAAACTAGACCCCCTAAGGAACTTATCTAGATTTTTGATGAGCAATTTGAACCCCCAAGTGCTTCACACAAGTTTATAACGTAGAGCCGTAAAATTTAAAAATCATATTTTTTCCACAAAAATGATCTTTTCACCCCAATTTTTATTTTTCCAAGGGTAACAAGACTCCAAAAGTTATTGTGCAATTTGTCCTGAGTGCGCTGATACCCCATATGTGGGGGTAAACCACTGTTTGGGTGCATGGCAGAGTTTGGAAGGGAAGGAGCGCCGTCTGACTTTTTCAACGCAGAATTGGCTGGACGCCATGTCGTGTTTGGAGAGCTCCTGATCTGCCTAAACAGTGGAAACCCCCATAAATGACACCATTTTGGAAACTAGACCCCACAAGGAACTTATCTAGATGTGTGGTGAGCACTTTGAACCCCGAAGTGCTTCACTAAAGTTTATAACGTACAGCCGTAAAATAAAAAAATCTTTTTTTTTTAACAAAAATGATTTTTTCGCCCCCAATATTTTATTTTCACAAGGGTAACAGGAGAAATTGGACCCCAAAAGTTGTTGTCCAATTTGTCCTGAGTACGCTGATACCCAATATGTGGGAGAAAACTACTGTATGGGCGCACGTCAGGGCTCGGAAGGGAAGTAGTGACGTTTTGGATTGCAGACTTTGATGGAATGGTCTGGGTGCGTCATGTCGCATTTGGAGAGCCCCTGATGCGCCTAAACAGTGGAAACCCCCCACAAGTGACCCCATTTTGGAAAATAGACCCCACAAGGAACTTATCTAGATGTGTGGTGAGCACTTTGAACCCCGAAGTGCTTCACAGAAGTTTATAACGCACAGCCGTAAAAATAAAAAATCTTTTTTTTTTTTGCAAAAATGATTTTTTCGCCCCAATATTTTATTTTTACAAGGGTAACAGGAGAAATTGGACCACAAAAGCTGTTGCCCAATTTGTCCTGAGTACGCTGATACCCAATATGTGGGAGAAAACTACTGTATGGGTACACGTTGGGGCTCGGAAGGGAAGTAGTGACGTTTTGGATTGCAGACTTTGATGGAATGGTCTGGGGGCGTCATGTCGCATTTGGAGAGCCCCTGATGCGCCTAAACAGTGGAAATCCCCAACAAGTGACCCCATTTTGGAAAATAGACCCCACAAGGAACTTATCTAGGTGTGTGGTGAGCGCTATGAAGCCCCAAGTGCTTCACAGAAGTTTATAATGTACAGCCGTAAAAACAAAAAAATATTTTTTTTTGTACAAAAATGATATTTTCGCCCCCAGTTTTTTATTTTCCCAAGGGTAACAGAAGAAATAGGACAAATTGCACAATAACTCTTGGGGTCCAGAGTACGCTGATACCCCATATGTGGGGATAAACTACTGTTTGGACGCATGGCAGAGCTCAGAAGTGAAGGAGCACCGTTTGACTTTTTCAACGCAGAATTGGCTGGAATTGAGATCAGACGCCATGTCACATTTGGAGAGCCCCTGATGTGCCTAAACAGCGGAAACCCCCAATTCTAACTCCAACCCTAACCCCAACACACCCCTAACCCTAGTCCCAACCCTAACCACAAACCTAACCCTAACACACCCCTAATCCCAACCCTAACCCTAATCCTAACTTTAGCGCCAACCCTAACCCTAACTTTAGCCGCAACCCTAACCCTAATGGGAAAATGGAAATAAATACATTTTTTTAATTTTATTATTTTTCCCTAACTAAGGGGGTGATAAAGGGGGGTTTGATTTACTATTTATAGCGGGTTTTTATGATTGCCAGCTGTCACGCTAAAAGACGCTTTTTATTGCAAAATTAGTTTTTTGCATCGCCACACTTTGAGAGCTATAATTTTTGCATATTTTGGCCCACAGAGTCATGTGAGGTCTTATTTTTTGCGGTACGAGTTGACGTTTTTATTGGTACCATTTTTGAGCAGGTGACATTTTTTGATCGCTTTTTATTTCGATTTTTGGGAGGTTAGAATGAACAAAAATCAGCAATTCATGAATTTCTTTTGGGGGAGGCGTTTTTATTGTTCCGCGTGTGGTAAAATTGATAAAGCAGTTTTATTCTTCGGGTCAGTACGATTATGGCGATACCTCATTTATATCATTTTTTTTTGTTTTGGCGCTTTTATAGAATAAAAACAATTTTATATAAAAAATAATTATTTTTGCATCGCTTTATTCTGCGAGCTATAACTTTTTTATTTTTTCGCTGATGATGCTGTATGGCGGCTCGTTTTTTGCGGGACAAGATGACGTTTTCAGCGGTACCATGTTTATTTATATCAGTCTTTTTGATTGCGCGTTATTCCACTTTTTGTTCGGCGGTATGATGATAAAGCATTGATTTTTTGCTTATAAAAAACATGGTACCGCTGAAAACGTCATCTTGTCCCGCAATAAACGAGCCGCCATACAGCATCATCAACGAAAAAATAAAAAAGTTATAGCTCGCAGAATAAAGTGATGCAAAAATAATTATTTTTTATATATAATCGTTTTAATTGTATAAAAGCGCCAAAACATAAAAAAATAATACAAATGAGGTATCGCCGTAATCGTACTAACCCGAAGAATAAAACCGCATTATCAATTTTACCACACGCGGAACGGTATAAATCCCCCAAAAGAAACTCATGAATTGCTGGTTTTTGTTCATTTTGCCTCCCAAAAATTGTAATAAAAAGCGATCAAAAAATGTCATGTGCCCAAAAATGGTACCAATAAAAACGTCACCTCGTCCCGCAAAAAATAAGACCTCACATGACTCTGTGGGCCAAAATATAGAAAAATTATAGCTCTCAAAATGTGATGATGCAAAAACTACTTTTTGCAATAAAAAGCGTCTTTTAGCGTGTGACAGCTGCCAATCATAAAAACCCGCTATAAATAGTAAATCAAACCCCCCTTTATCATCCCCTTAGTTAGGGAAAATAAAAAAATTAAAAAAATATTTATTTCCATTTTCCCATTAGGGTTAGGGCTAAAGTTATGGTTAGGGTTGGGGCTAAAGTTAGGGTTAGGGTTGGGACTAGTGTTACCGGTGTGTTAGGGTTAGGTTTGTGGTTAGGGTTATGATTAGGGTTGGGATTAGTGTTAGGGGTGTGTTGGGGTTAGGGTTGGAGCTAGAATTGGGGGGTTTCCACTGTTTAGGCACATCAGGGGCTCTCCAAATGTGACATGGCGTCTGATATCAATTCAAGCCAATTCGGTGTTGAAAAAGTCAAACGGTGCTCCTTCCCTTCTAAGCTCTGCCATGCGCCCAAACAGTAGTTTACCCCCACATATAGGGTATCAGCATACTGAGGATAAATTGCACAACAACTCTTGGGGTCCAACTTCTTCTGTTACCCTTGGGAAAATAAAAAATTGGGGGCGAAAATATCGTTTTTGTAGAAAAAAATATGATTTATTTTTTTTATGGCTCTAAACTTCTGTGAAGCACTTGGGTATTCAAAGTTCTCACCACACATCTAAATAAGTTCCTTTGGGGGTCTAGTTTCCAAAATGGGGTCAGTTGGGGGGGTTTCCACTGTTTAGGCACATCAGGGGCTCTCCAAACGCGACATGACACCCGCAGACCATTCCATCAAAGTCTGCAATGCAAAACGTCACTACTTCACTTCCGAGCCCTGACGTGTGCCCATACAGTAGTTTTCTCCCACATATAGGGTATCAGCGTACTCAGGACAAATTGGACAACAACTTTTGGGGTCTAATTTCTCCTGTTACCCTTGGCAACATAAAAAACTGGGGACTAAAAGATCATGTTTGTGGAAAAAATATGATTTTTTTTATTTTTACGTCCGGGCGTTATAAACTTCTGTGAAGCATTTGGGGGTTCAAAGCACTCACCACACATCTAGATAAGTTCCTTTGGGGTCTAGTTTACAAAATGGGGTCACTTGTGGGGTTTTCCACTGTTTAAGCACATCAGGGGCTCTCCAAACGCGACATGACACCCCCAGACCATTCCATCAAAGTCTGTATTACTAAACGTCACTACTTCTATTCCGAGCCCCAACATGCGCCCACACAGTAGTTTTCTCCCACATATAGGGTATCAGCGTACTCAGTACAAATTGGATAACAACTTTTGGGGTCCAATTTTTCCCCTTACCCTTGGGAAAATAAAAAATTGGTGACTAAAAGATCATTTTTGTGGGAAAAAATTGGATTTTTTTATTTTTATGCCCGGGTATTATAAACTGGTGTGAAGCACTTGGGGGTTCAAAGTGCTCACCACAGATCTAGATAAGTTCCTTAGGGGGTCTAGTTTCCAAAATGGGGTCACTTGTGGGGGGTTTCCACTGTTTAGGCACATCAGGGACTCTGCAAACTGAACATGACACCCATCAAAGTCTGCATTCCAAAACGTCATTACTTCCTTTCCGAGCCCTGCGGTGCATCCAAACAGTATTTCTCCCCCACATATGGAGTATCAGCGTACTACTCAGGACAAATTGGACAACTTTTGGGGTCCAATTTCCTTGGGAAAAATCAAAAATTGGGGACTAAAAAATCATTTTGTGGAAATTTATTTATTTGTTTTTCACACCCAGGCATTATAAACTTTAGTGAAACACTTGGGGGTTCAAAGTGCTCACAACAGATCTAGATAAGTTCCTTAGGGGGTCTAGTTTCCAAAATGGTGTCACATGTGGGGGGTTTCCACTGTTTAGGCACATTAGGGGCTCTCGAAACGCGACATGGCGTCCAATCTCAATTCCCGCCAATTTTGGTTTGAAAACGTCAAACGGCACTCCTTCCCTTCCAAGCCCTGCCGGGCGCCCAGACAGTGGTTTTCCCCCACATACGGGGTTTCGGCGTACTCAGGAGAAATTGAACAACTGTTTCTGTCCATTTTCTCCTTTTACTCTTGTTAAAATAAAAAATTTGTTTGTAAAAGATCATTTTTGTGACTAAAAAGTTAAATGTTCATTTTTTCCTTCCACGTTGCTTCAGCTCCTGTGAAGCACCTGAAGGGTTAATAAACTACTTGAATGTGGCTTTGAGTACCTTGAGGGGTGCAGTTTTTAGAATGGTGTCACTTTTGGGTAATTACTGCCATATAGACCCCTTAAAGTGACTTCAAATGTGAGGTGGTCCCTAAAAAAAATGGTTTGTACAATTTGTTGTAAAAATGAGAAATCGCTGGTCAACTTTTAACCCTTATAACTTCGTAGCAAAAAAAAAAATTGGTTTCAAAATTGTGCTGATGTAAAGTAGACATGTGGGAAATGTTATTTAGTAACTATTTTGTGTGACATATTTCTCTGTTTTAAGGGAATAAAAATTAAAAGTTTGAAAATTGCAAAATTTTCAAAATTTTCGCCATATTTCCATTTTTATCATAAATAACCGCAAATTATATCAAAGAAATTTTACCACTATCAGGAAATACAATATGTCACGAGAAAACATTCTCAGAATCGTGAAGATCCATTGAAGCATTTCTAGAGTTATAGCCTCATAAAGAGACAGTGGTCAGAATAGTAAAAATTGGCGCGGTCATTAACGTGCAAACCACCCTTGGAGGTTAAGGGGTTAAGCGTAATGTTTTATAAAAATTGGTGTTTTTGCAACAGCTATTTCAGTTTATATATCTAATAACTATTGGACACAGTAATGTTTCTGCCTTGAAATAAGGTTTATTTTACTAGCAGAACATGTGCAATCTGCATTCAAACAAAATTTGACAGGTGCATAAGTATGGGCTCCTACCTACTTTTTACTGACTTACTAAAGCACTTTTTTTGGTTTTGTAACCTCATTGAGCTTTGAACTTCATAGCCAGGTGTATGCAATCATGAGAAAAGCTACTTAAAGTGGCCACTTGCAAGTTGTTCTCCTGTTTGAATCTCCTCTGAAGAGTGGCATCATGGGCTCCTCAAAACAACTGTCAAATGATCTGAAAACAAAGATTATTCAACATAGTTGTTCAGGTGAAAGCTGTCTCAGAGATTTAACCTGTCAGTTTCCACTGTGAGGAGCATAGTAAGGAAATGGAAGAACACAGGGACAGTTCTTGTTAAGGCCAGAAGTGGCAGTCAAAGAAAAACATCAGAAAGGCAGAGAAGAAGAATGTTAAGATCAGTCAAGGACAATCCTCAGACCACCTCCAGAGAGCTGCAGCATCAGCTTGCTGCAGATGGTGTCACTGTGCATCGGTCAACTATACAACGCACTTTGCACAAGGAGAAACTGTATGGGAGAGTGATGCGAAAGAAGCCCTTTCTGCAAGCACGCCACAAACAGTCGGTTGAGGTATGCAAAAGCACATTTGGAGAAGCCAATTTCTTTTTGGAAGAAGGTTCTGTGGACTGATGAAACCAAGATTGAGTTGTTTGGTCATACAAAAAGGCGTTATGCATGGCGTCAAAAAAACACAACATTCCAAGAAAAACACTTGCTACCCACAGTAAAATTTGGTGGAGGTTCCATCGTGCTTTGGGGCTGTGTGGCCAATGCCGGCACCGGGAATCTTGTTAAAGTTGAGGGACGCATGGATTCCACTCAGTATCAGCAGATTCTTGACAATAATGTTCAAGAACCAGTGACAAAGTTGAAGTTACGCAGGGGATGGATCTTTCAGCAAGACAATGATCCAAAACACCGCTCCAAATCTACTCAGGCATTCATGCAGAGGAACAATTACAATGTTCTGGAATGGCCACCCCAGACCTGAATATCATTGAACATCTGTGGGATCATTTGAAGAGGGCTGTCCATGCTCGGCAACCATCAAACTTAACTGAACTGGAATTGTTTTGTAAAGAGGAATGGTCAAAAATACCTTCATCCAGGATCCAGGAACTCATTAAAAGCTACAGGAAGCAACTAGAGGCAGTTATTTTTGCAAAAGGAGGATCTACTAAATATTAATGTCAGTTTTCTGGTGAGGTGCCCATACTTATGCACCTGTCAAATTTTGTTTGGATGCAGATTGCACATTTTCTGTTAGAACAATAAACCTCATTTCAGGGCAGAAGCATTACTGTGTCCAATAGTTATTACATATATCAAACTGAAATAGCTGTTGAAAAAACACCAATTTTTATAAAACATTTAAGATTAATAGGGGTGCCCAAACTTTTTCATATAACTGTATGTATGTATCTATCTATCCCATATCTATCTATCTTTCTATCCCATATATATCTATCTTTCTAAAAAATGAAGGCAGCACTCCAAGGTATAAGATATGGGTGGTTTATTAGCCCATTGCCGCGGGAAAAAACGCGAAAAAAACGCGAAAATTCCTGCCGTGTGCACTTAGCCTTAGTGCTCTAAAATTTCCTGGTAGAGAAGATGGCTGCGCTGACTTTGGTCTTGATAGAACACAGTGTACCTATACGAGCAGATGACATAGCTCCCCAAGTCATCACTGATTGTGTAAACTTCACACTAGACCTCAAGCAGCTTGGATTGTGGCCTCTCCACTCTTCCACCAGACACTGGGACCTTGATTTCCAAGGTCGTCTAGTGTGAAATATCCACAATCAATGATGGTTTTGGGATCCATGTCATCTGCTGGAGTAGGTACACTGTGGTTTATCAAGACCAAAGTCAGGCGGTGCCGTCTACCAGGAAATTTTAGAGCACTTTATGCTTCTCTCTGCTGACAAGCTTATTGGAGATGGAAATTTCATTCTCCAGCAGAACTTGGCACCTGTCCACACTGCCAAAAGTACCAATTCCTGGTTTAAAAACAACAGTATCACTGTGATTGATTGGCCAGCAAACTCGTCTGACCTTAACCTCATAGAGAATCTATGGGGGAGTATTGTCAATAGGAAGATGAGAGACACCAGACCCAACAATGCAGACGAGCTGAAGGCTGCTATCAAAGCAACCTGGGCTTCCATAACACCTCAGCAGTGCCAAAGGCTGATTGCCTCCATGCCAAGCCACATTGATGCAGTAATTGATGCAAAAGGAGCCCAAGTATTGAGTGCATTTACTAAACATACATTTCAGTAGGCCAACATTTCAGATTTTAAAATAATTTTTCAAGCTGGTGTCATAAATATTCTAATTTACTGAGATAATGACTTTTGGGTTTTCATTGGCTGTAAGCCATAATCATCAACATTAACAGAAATAAACACTTAGAGTGATCTATCTAGTATAGGAGTTTCACTTTTTGTATTGTAAAAATGAAATAAATTAACTTTTTGGTGATATTCTAATTTTGTGAGATGCAACTGTATACTGCTGTTTGCAGAAACGCAGCTCCCACAGAGCAGTATATGTATGGCGCATGTTGGGAAGGGGTTAAAAAAAAGCATTGCCATACATAGTCTGTGGACAAGAGATAGATTTTAACAGCTTATTTGCATATTAAGAAGAATGTAGATCTCTTTAGAATAATACGTCAGATCGCAGATATCAAGTTATCATTTTATTCATCTTTCTATGACTTACATGTCCATATAGACAGCTTAATAGGGTTGATCGTACTGACAGATTTTCTTTAATTGGTTGTTGAGTGAACATGCGTTCTAAGAAGCTAATTGACAATATGGCTCCACTTACTCTGCAATGTTTTACCTCAAAGAAAGAATCATCTGCGATCCCCTGCTATCCCACATAAAACTGTTTATATGATGTTATTCATGTATAGCTAATGTAAATTTTGTTAATGTTCTATACCCTCAGAGTCATGTTCGAATGTGGTTTGCCCAGGGACTCATTCATGTGTTGTGGACCAGACTGGAAGTGCCCATTGTGTCATGTGTCGCACTTCTCCATGTCCAATGCCTCTTGCCTCTGACTACATGCTGTGTGGGAACAACAATGTCACCTATCCCTCAGCCTGTCATCTCAGAAGAGCCACTTGCTTCTTGGGAAAATCTATAGGAGTCCGTCACGCAGGCAGCTGTGCAGGTATCTAAAGATAGTTGTTATCATCTATGCTCTCCTGTTTATTGATAATAAAAAATTATTGATTCTGTGTTTGTGCTGTTACCAGGAAAATACAGATAATATAGTAAAACTTTAAGGCAATATTCTATAACTATCTGTAAAAACAGATCAAGTAAAGTATATTAGTAGTTGTCCAGTAAAAAAGAAAAGAATTGAATGAGATGATAGCAGCATTTCAAAAATCTGAAAAAAGGTTTCCATGTCTCTGAGACTTGGCTAATTAAACCTCTCTTTTCTGATTTTTGGAATGGTGCTTTTATCTACTTTCTTTTTTTTTACTGTTGATTTTGGCATTTGAGTCAGACCTGCTGAGGCTTGCAACCTGTCAATAAGGATTCTTTATAGTGCTGCTCCGTTCTTTTGTCTTTTCCTGGTCCACAGTTGTTCACATAGTGTATAATTGTTCATATGAGATATTTGCCCTCAACCATTATCTGTACTGCATAAGAAATTGGTTTTCTGCATTGACTATTTTTATTCTTGTTGTGTCTTATGTGCAAATCATGGGGAATATTGTTGCAAGCAGCAGGCCAAATGAAAAAAATACAGGTTAGGCCAGAGCATTGTCGATTTTGCCCTGGGTATCTTTTTTAATAGAATTTTTAATTCTCATTCCTAAATTTATGTTCTAAATATCTTAGCTCAATATTCGTCAGTATTCCCTATGTTTCTTATTTGTTGTAAATTGTTCTCTGTTTACATCTTTTCAGCATTAGCTTTTTTATTTTTGTCTTTGTTTATCATGTTATTATTAATCATTATCCTTTTGTCTGACATAGTTGAATGTGTAATATATATTGTATTTACATAGAGTATTATGTCTTATATTATACAACTTGTAGTACTATAGATTTTTCTGTACATATTATGTTAACATTTCAGCAGTGTCCTAGTAGTAAAAATCAGATTACTGATATCATTTTATATGGTAATAAAGAAAATAATAATAAAGTGTGCCTCCAGGTACAATTAACCTCTTAACGACCGCCGATACGCCTTTTAACAGCGGCAGTTAAGGGTTTTTAACGGCGCTGAGAAATAAGTGTATTGCCTCCCCCCCAGAGTCAGAATTTCTCCAGGGTATTGGCTATGGGGGTAGCTGAGACCCCAGAGAACATGATTCGGGTTGGTTTTTACCGACTCCAGTGTTGCAATCGCTGTTATTAACGGAATAACGGCGACCGCAAAAAAAAAGTCCGATTTCACATTTAATTTCTCCCCCAATGTCATTGCACATTAGAGGAGAGAGAAATGGGGTCTTCCGTTACCCCTCCCCCACCGGTACCTCCGGTGTCCTTGGACCCTCCTGCATCACCCGGTCCTGTCCCCCAGCCACCGGCGTTTTCTTCTGGGAAAAAAAAATCAAACCCCCTTTTATCTTCCCCTTAGTGTTAGGGCTGGTGGAACGCACAAAATAAATATAAATAATAGGTGCGTTCGCAGCCCGGGGTCCACCATGCAGGCAGAGCCTGCTGCTAGTAAGATGGCGGTATGGTGAACTCTGTTACTTCACAGAGTCGCAACTATAGATACTGTGGCACTATATGGCGGTATAAGCGAACTCTGTTACACCACAGAGTCGCTAAGGTAGAGACGCAGAGATAGGTACTGTGTCCTGTTAACTCCACAGGGATGCACAGACAACTGCTGTGCGGACAGCAGTCCGTAGTAATGCAATCAGCAACGCAATCAGACAATCTCCTCACCGGAAAAGCTGGTACTCTAGGGGCTTATTTCAGCCAAGCCCTAAACACGTGCATACAAGTCTCCTCACCGGAGGTGCCGGTATTCTAGGGGCTTATTTCAGCCGAGCCCTAACACATGCGTGCAAGATCACACTGGCGCAAAGCACATAATGCAATTGATAATAGCGCATGGCCGCATGGTCATATAACCCTTTTATAGCAGCAACTACAGGGCCTGCCAGAAAAGGACCAATAAGAAACTATTCCAGAACACATGTAGTTTCAGGACCTTCCTAGCGGACCAATAGGAGCTGCTGCAGTACCTGAGCATGTGACCCATGATCTCCAATGAGAGATCTTACCCTGGGCATGCTCAGAAGGGGAAACGCAGGACTTAGTCTTAAAGACGTCTGCTCGCCACTAACCAGTACTGGCTACAATAGCAGTACCTGGAGAGGCAGCAGTAATCCTCTGCACAATGATAGACTGGGCGAGACGCTGGGACCGACGTCTCTGCTGAGCAGAGTCCACTGCGGCCGGAGACGGATGGGAGACCGCAGCAGGAATGGCTCGAGAGTCCCCTTGTGCAGAAGCGGGAACTCGACCCCTGACATTACCCCCCCTTCTAGGGCCCCCCCTTCTTTGGGCCTCGCTATGTTCAAAAGCAGTGATGAGCTGCGGAGCATGAATATGCTCGGCAGGCTCCCAGGACCTATCCTCAGGCCCATAACCCTTCCAATCCACCAAAAAAAATGTTTTGCCCCGTACCACCTTGCACCCTACAATGGCGTTCACCTCGTGATCGTCCGTAGACGAACCCGACGTCCCGGCAGATGACTCAGGCAACCAGGAGATGACCACGGGTTTTAGGAGGGACACATGGAAGGTGTCGGAGATACCAAGGCGAGGTGGAAGGGCCAGACGGTAAACCACAGGGTTCACCTGCTCGAGGACCTTGAAGGGACCCAAATAGCGGGGTGCCAACTTAGTGGACGCCACCCACAGCCTGATGTTTCGGGCGAAAAGCCACATTAGGTCGCCAGGAGCAAATGTCGGAGCGGGACGCCGATGGACATCGGCAGAAGACCTCATACTCTTCTTGGAAGCCTGAATGGCATCCTGGGTGCGGTCCCATATGTCCCGTGCCTCCACAGCCCAGTCTGCCACCCTGGAGTTGGCGGAAGCCACGGGCATGGTCACCGGTACCCGCGGATGCTGGCCGTAATTTAAGAGGAATGGGGTCTGTCCGGTGGAGTCAGCCACAGCATTGTTTAGCGCGAACTCCGCCCACGGGAGCAAGGATGCCGAGTCATCCTGCCTGGCAGAGACAAAATGTCGCAAATATGTGACCAAGGTCTGGTTGGCCCTCTCTACCAACCCATTCGTCTCGGGATGATATGCAGAGAGGGGTTTAACTCAATGCAGAGCAGACGACAGCTCTCTCCAGAACCGAGACGCAAATTGAGGACCTCGGTCGCTGACAATCTTGCCTGGCATACCGTGTAGATGGAAGATGTGTCTAATAAATAATGCTGCCAAGGCCTGTGCAGAAGGTAACCGTGGTAGCGGCACTAAGTGTACCATTTTGGAGAAGTGGTCTGTGATCACCCAAATGATAGTGCAACCCCGAGACTTGAGTAAGCCCACAACAAAGTCCATCCCGACCATCGCCCAGGGCCTGTCTGCCACCGGCAAAGGGAAAAGTAACCCAGCTGGCCGTTGTCGAGGGGACTTGTTCCTGGCGCAGGAGACACACGCCTGAACATACTCCCTGACGTCACGGACCATATGTGGCCACCAGTATGTCCTCGCCAATAATTCAGTTGTCCTCTTTGCCCCAAAGTGTCCACCCACGCAGGACGAGTGTGCCCAAGAAAGTACCTCCGGTCGCAAATTAGTGGGCACAAAAGTCTTGCCCGGAGGCACAGACTCTAGCGAAATCGGGGCTACCGTTCTCAGGCTGTCTTCGGGGACAATAAGCCGAGGCTCCTCATCCTCCTCCTCTGATGACACTAAGGAGTGAGAGAGAGTGTTGGCCCGAATATTCTTCTCACCGGAGAGAAAATGGAGGGTGAAGTGGAACCGAGAGAAGAATAGGGACCTTCTGGCCTGGCGAGAATTTAGCCGCTGAGCCGTTTGCAAATATACCAAGTTTTTGTGGTCAGTGAAGACTTGGAAGGGAAAACGAGCCCCCTCCAGAAGATGTCTCCACTCAGAGAAGGCCAACTTCATAGCCAGCAGCTCGCTGTCCCCGATGGAATAATTCCTCTCTGCTGGTGTAAAGGTCTTAGAAAAGAAGAAGCAGGGATGCTTCCGACCTTGAGCATCCTTTTCATAAGGGACTGCTCCCGCACCAACAGAAGAGGCGTCCACCTCTAAAATAAACGGCTTATCAACATCGGGGCAATGTAATATGGGAGCACTGGCAAAATGCGACTTGATGGAAGAGAACGCCTTGGATACCTCCTCAGACCACAACTTGGGATTTGCTCCCTTCTTGGTGAGGGCAACCAAGGGAGCTACCAAAGTCGAGAAATGGGGAATGAACTGGCGATAATAATTAATGAACCACATAAAGCGCTGCACCGCTTTAAGAGAATCGGGTTCTTGCCAGTTCATTACAGCCTGTAGTTTGGCAGGATCCATAGCCAGTCCCTGGGCGGAGATGATATAGCCTAGGAAAGGTAAAGACTCCTGTTCAAACACACATTTCTCCAGCTTGGCATAGAGGGAGTTTGCCCGTAAGAGGTCGAAGACTTTGTTGACATCCCTCCGGTGAAAGTCTATATCTGGTGAAAAGATGAGAATATCATCCAGATAGACTACTACAGAGGTGGAGCGCATATCCTGGAAGATGTCATTGACAAAGTCTTTGAAAACAGCGGGAGCATTACAGAGCCCGCAGGGCATCATCAGGAATTCATAATGCCCATCCCTGGTATTAAAAGCTGTCTTCCACTCGTCCCCTTCACAGATGCGAATTAGGTTATAGGCACCACGTACATCTAGCTTGGTAAATACCTTTGCTCCTCGGAGCCTATCAAAGAGCTCAGAGATTAGGGGCAACGGGTACTTATTCTTGACGGTGATGGCGTTAAGACCCCTGTAGTCAATACACGGACGTAATTCTCCGTTCTTCTTCTGCACGAAGAAGAACCCCGCCCCTGCTGGTGACACCTTCTTGCCAGATTCTCCTGAATATACTGGGAATGGCCTCCGTCTCAGGAAGCGAGAGGGGATAGACTCTTCCCCGAGGAGGTTCTGCTCCAAGCAAGAGATCAATAGGACAGTCGTAGGGGCAATGAGGCGGAAGAGTCTCCGCCGCCTTCTTGGAGAAAACATCTGCATATGACCAATAACACAGGGGAAGAGAAGTGAGATCTACGGGTATCTCTGTGGTGGTGACCTGAACGCACTCCCTGACACACCTGCCTCTACATGAATCACCCCAACACAGTATCCTCCCAGAGGACCACTCAATATGGGGAGAGTGGTGACGGAGCCAAGGTATTCCCAGCAAAACCTCGTCTATTCCCTCGGGCAGGACAAGAAAGGAAATACTCTCCTGATGGGAAGGGGACATAGATAAAGTGAGAGGGATAGTCTGGTGGGCGATTTGTGAGGGCAGAGTCGATCCATTCACTACTCGCGCAATCTCCGATATGGCGAGCATCACCTGAGGTATAGTGTGGCGGAGAGCAAAGGCAGAGGACATAAAATTCCCCTCGGCTCCAGAATCCACACAGAGCTCGGCGGTGAGAGTGGATGAACCTACAATAATTGTCCCCTTGAAGGACAACTTGGTGGAAAATGCCGCGGTGACTAGTGAACCTCCTCCCAGGGTGTGGACATTTGTTGGCATAATGTCCTAACTGCTGACAGATGTTACAAACCACGGGTACTCGAGCGGCCCGGAACTTAGGTTCTGCTCGAGAAACCTCCATGGCCTCATGGGAGTCGGACTCCTGACTGAAAGATTCTAGAGGTCTGGCGAAGGTGGGAGCCAGCCGGAACCTCTGCCTACCCTGGGACCGCTCCAACCTCCGCTCGTGAAAACGGAGGTCGATGCGGGTAGATATGGCGATAAGCTTCTCCAGTGTGGCAGGAATCTCCCTGGTAGCCAAGGCGTCTTTCACATGGCCCGCCAGTCCTCTCCAAAAATCGGGAATGAGGACTTTATCTGGCCAGTCTAACTCCGAGGCCAGAGTCCGAAATTGGACAACAAAATAGCTGACCAAGGACGAACCCTGTGAACTTGCCAGCAGTTGGAGCGCCGCATCATGGGTGACCTGAGATCCTAGAAAGACCTTTTTTAGAGCCTCCAGAAAACGAGGAGCACTCCGCACCACACGGTCGTCACGCTCCCACAGCGGGGTGGCCCACAGGAGAGATATTACAAAGCCCACTTGTGCCCGATCCGTGGGGAAACGTGCAGCCAGAAGCTCGAGTTGTATAGAGCACTGACTCACGAATCCCCGACATTGCTTGCTGTCACCAGCAAACTTGTCTGGAAGCGGGAGGTGGGATAATGTAGGGGCAGAGGTGGCAGTGGACACACTGGCTGCAGCCATACTAGCAGCCTGAACAGCGACTGCGGTAACATCCACAGCTGAGGTTGTGCGCTCAAGGGCCGCCAACCTACCCTCCAGCTGCTGGATGTACTGCTGTAGATGCTGGTCGTCCGTCATTTTACTAGCCAGACCCTGGCGCTAATATTATGTTAGGGCTGGCAGAACGCACAAAATAAATATAAATAATAGGTGCATTTGCAGCCCGGGGTCCACCGTGCAGGCAGAGGCTGCTGCTAGTAAGATGGCGGTATGGCGAACTCTGTTACTTCACAGAGTCGCAACTATAGATACTGTGGCACTATATGGCGGTATAAGTGAACTCTGTTACACCACAGAGTCGCTAAGGTAGAGATGCAGAGATAGGTACTGTGTCCTGTTAACTCCACAGGGATGCACAGACAACTGCTGTGCAGACAGCAGTCCATAGTAATGCAATCAGCAACGCAATCAGACAATCTCCTCACCGGAGAATCCGGTATTCTAGGGGCTTATTTCAGCCAAGCCCTAAACACGTGCATACAAGTCTCCTCACCGGAGGTGCCGGTATTCTAGGGGCTTATTTCAGCCGAGCCCTAACACATGCGTGCAAGATCACACTGGCGCAAAGCACATAATGCAATTGATACTAGCGCATGGCCGCATGGTCATACAACCCTTTTATAGCAGCAACTACAGGGCGTGCCAGAAAAGGACCAATAAGAAACTATTCCAGAACACATGTAGTTTCAGGACCTTCCTAGCGGACCAATAGGAGCTGCTGCAGTACCTGAGCATGTGACCTCTGATCTTCAATGAGAGATCTTACCCTGGGCATGCTCAGAAGGGGAAACGCAGGACTTAGTCTTAAAGACGTCTGCTCGCCACTAACCAGTACTGGCTACAATAGCAGTACCTGGAGAGGCAGCAGTAATCCTCTGCACAATGTTAGACTGGGCGAGACGCTGGGACCGACGTCTGCTGAGCAGAGTCCACTGCGGCCGGAGACGGATGGGAGACGGCAACAGGGATGGCTCGAGAGTCCCCTTGTGCAGAAGCGGGAACTCGACCCCTAACACTTAGATAGGTGAAAATAATAAAGTAAAAAGAGAATGTATTTATTTCCATTTTTCCATTAGGATTATGGTTGGGCTAAAGTTAGCATTGGGCTAAAGTTAGGATTAGGGTTGGGCTAGGGTTATGGTTGGGGCTAGAGATAGGGATGGGCTAAAGTTAGGATTAGGGTTGGGCTAGGGTTATGGTTGGGGCAAGAGATAGGGATGGGCTAAAGTTAGTGATGTGCTAATGTTAGGATTGGGCTAAAGTTAGTGTTGTGCTAAAGGTCGTGTTGTGCTAAAGTTCATGTTGGACTAAAGTTAGGGTTGGGCTAGGGTTAAGGTTGTGGTTATGGTTTGAGATTATGTTTAGGGTTGGCATTAGGGTTAGGGGTGTGTTAGTTAGGTTTGTGATTAGGGTTATGGTTAGGGTTGGGATTAGGGTTAGGGGTGTGTTGGGGTTAGGGTTGTCGTTAGGATTATGGCTAGTGTTGGGATTAGGGTTAAGTGTTAAGATTCAGTAACCGAGGGGGATAATAGGGAAATAGGCAAGGCAACCAGGTACCCAGAGAGGTTGGTAACTTATTGGATTGCAGACCCCTTGTTACGTTTTGGTAGCTGAGGAGGCAGGAGCAAAAAACCGCATAGGCAGCCTGACCCCAGAGAGGTTGGAAACTAATAGGTTGCAGACCCCTAAACTAACCGCACGACTAGAAGCAGCCGTGGATCGTACCTACGGTGGTCCTAGACGACTCGGCACTGCCGGAGAGATAGCTATCTCTGAAGATGGAAAGAGGAAAGCTGACTGCTCCGGAGTAGACCCCAAAAGAGTAGGAAGCCCCCAAACATATAATGGCGGTTAGACAAGATGAAAACACGAACACAGACAGAAAATAGATTGAGCAAATGCTGGGGCCCAAAACTGTCTAGATAGGATAGTACCGCAGAGAATACTGTCTGCAACCCAGAAAAACCCTAGGAAAAACTTCAACACTTCTGAATCCAAAAACACTGAGACCACAGGGTCTCGACCACCTATATCAGATCTCTGGTGTGGACACGTAGCTACCCAGCAGCAAGATATCACAAGAACTGAGCAAATGAACAAATACAAAAACGAATGTAGACCAGCGAAAGCCCCCCCAAAGGGGACCCGGCTGAATATAAAAAGCAATGCAGCAAAAAGCAAGGAATTCAAACCACAGTAAAAAAAAACTGAAAGAGACTTATCTGAAAGCAAGCAGGAGACAGCAGGAAAGCAAGCTGAATTCCAACCTAGACAAGGAAGCACAATTGATTACCAGCTAAGATTATGGAAGTCCAGCTCACTTATATCAGGCCAGTCATTACCACCTGACCACCACTCGTTATTTACAGGTGTAGGGCTCTTGGTATTCAACATTGGTTCAATACCCACAGCAACCACCAGAGGGAGCCTCAGCTCCGAAGTCGTCTCCAAAATGTTCACAACACCCCTTATACTGACAACACAACTAGAATTAGCCGTGGGACGTACCTACGATGCCATAGACGCCTCGACACAGCCAAAGAGTTAACTAAGCCTAAAGAGAGAAAGGGGAAAGCTAAACTGCCCCGGAGTAGAGCCCCAAAGGAATAGATAGCCCCCAAACATATATTGCCGGTGAGACAGATGAGGCACAAAACACAGGCAGAAAATAGAGTAAGCAAATGCTGGGGCCCAAGCTGTCTGGATAGAACAGGACAGGAAAGAATACTGTCTGCAATCCCGCAAAAACCCTAAGAAAAATTCCAATACGTCTGATATGCAAAAATACTGAGGCCACACAACCTCTCCCCCACTAAATCAGAACTCTGTAGTGAACTGGGCGCAAAACAACAGATACTGAAATAACAGGGGACTAGAAAGACTGACATAAGCTGTGGCAAATAAAAGCAGAGTCCAGCACAGGTCCCAGCAGGGAACCTGGCTGAACTCACACCAGCAAGGCAAAAAACAGGGAAAAGCAAAAAGGGAACAAATGCCACAGATTAAAACAGACAAATAACTTATCTGAAAGATGCAGGACAAAGCAGGGAGCAAGCAGACTTCCAAAAGGCTCAGAAGACCAAATCACTGGCAACAACTAAGGGAAGGCTTCTCACTTAAATCTCTCCAGTCTGTAACACCTGACCTCCATCATCCTCTTCAGGTGATTGACTTCTGTCATCCAGACCAGCTCCATTACCAGCAGCAACCACCAGAAGGAGCACAAACTCAGTAGCCAGATCAAAAGTGTTCACAACAGTTAAGGATCTGTTGGGGTTAGGGTTGGCGTACCTAGGAGAAATTGCATAACAAATTTTGTGGTCCATTTTCTCCTGATACCCTTGTGAAAATAAAATATATTTGGTCCCAAAATAAACTTTTTGTGAAAAAAGCAAAATGTTCATTTTTCCTTCCACATTGCTTTAGTTTTTGTGAAGCACCTGAAGGGTTAATAAACTTCCTGAATGTGGTTTTGCGCACCTTGAGGGGTGCAGTTTTTAGAATGGTGTCACTTTTGGGTATTTTATGTTTGACTCGCCCAAACTCACTTCAAATGTGAGGTGGTCCCTAAAAAAATGGTTTTGTAAATTTTGTTCGAAAAATGAGAAATCGCTGGTCAACTTTTAACCCTTATAACGTCCTAACGAAAAAAATTATGTTTCCAAAATTGTGCTGATGTAAAGTTGACATGAGGGAATTTTTATTTGTTAACTATATTGTGTGACACCACTCTCTGATTTAAGGGTACAAAAATTAAAATTTTGAAAATTGCAAATTGCCAAATTCCTTTTTTTTTTTTATAAATAAACGTACCGTATATACTTGTGTATAAGCCGACCCGAGTATAAGCCGAGACCCATAATTTTGCCACAAAAAACTGGGAAAACTTATTGACTCATGTATAAGCCGTGGATGGTGCTGCACACGAGTTAGTGGTGGTCCAAAAAGATGCCCCATAGATAAATACCCCCATAAAATGCTGCACAAGGGTTAATGGTGGCCCAACAAGATGCTCCATAGATAAATATCCCCCTTAAAATGCTGCACAAGGGTTAATAGTGGCCCAACAAGATGCTCCATAGATAAATACCCCGCATATATTGCTGCTGCGATTAAAAAAAAATGACATACTCACCTCTCGTCGCTGGGGGCCAGGTGCCGGTGTCCTGAGCAGGCGGGGACACTGGCACACTATGGGAGCCAGGTGCCGGTGTCGCCGCTGGCTCAGGCCCCCAGCACTGGAGATATTTACCGGTCCCCATTCCATCGCTGCGCGCCACTCTGTCTGCCGGGTCTCTGCAGTGAAGTTCAGCAGAGGGTGTACACTGACTACGTCATCGCTCCCTCCGACCTGAACGTCACAGGCAGAGGACGTGGAAGACAGAGCGGCTGTGGAACGGGGACAGGTGAATATTGCTCTGCTCCCTGTCCTCACCCCCTCCTGGTGCACGGTCTTTGCAGCCCCTGCTTCTTCGATGGTCTCAGCGGTCATGTGGTAACGCTCATTAAAGTCATGAATATGCGCTTATTCATAACTTTAATGAGCGGTACCACGTAACCCTGAACACAGGCGCCGGAGACCTTGGGAGAAGCAGGGGCTGCAGAGACCATCCCAGGAGTGGGTGAGTATGATCTTTGACACCCGCGTTCCCCCTCCCCCGCCGACCCCCGGTATATGACTCGCGTATAAGCCGAGAGGGGAACTTTCAGCCTTTAAAAATGGGCTGAAAATCTCAGCTTATACGCAAGTATATCGAAGAAATTTTACCACTATCATGTAATACAACATGTCACGAAAAAAAATTCTCAGAATCAGTGGGAGACGTTGCGGCGTTCCAGAGCTATAACCTCATAAAGTGACAGTGGTTAGAATTGTAAAAATTGGCTTGGTCACTAGGTACCAAATTGGCTTTATCACTAAGGGGTTAAAAAAATCAACACATAGGCTCTAGCACAAAGTTCCTATTGCTTGTAATAGGAGATGTGTAGATAGTTGCAATATTATGCACAAGAGTAGAGTTAGGCTATGTTACAATGAGTTTTTGACACTGCAAAATTTCTGCATCATTTCTGAAACTATTATTTATATTCGGTTACTTTTGGTTCTTCATTGCATTTTTGTGTGCTTTTTTTACCTGTTTTTATCACTTTGTGACACTGCTGTTTAAATAAAGCTGCTTGTTTTTTGATACTTCCTGGTATTTGGTATTAACAAAATGTATTCATATACATAAGTTAGAATTACATACGTTTTTGATGCATTTCTGCCGCAGAAACGCCACAACTTTATTTAACCCCTTTTTGACATCTGACGTAATATTCCGTCCATGTGACCTGGGCCAATTCGACCATGGACGGAATATTACGTCATCGTGATCGGCCGCGCTCACGGGGATGCATGGCCTGTCTCCACTGGGTATCAGCTGATTCTGACAGCTGCCACCCGGCACTAGGTGCCAAGAGCGGTTACAGTCCGCTCCCAACACTTTAACCCCCGAATTGCTGCGATCGAACAAGATCGCAGCATTCCGGGAGTCAGCGCAGGGCTGACAGCCCCTCTGCCTTTGGTTCGGAGACACCGCGGCGTGACACCGGGTCCCAATCTTTGCCAGGGTGAGCAGATGTCGTCATGACAACACCCAGGTCACCAGAGCTAAGAAAATTGTTGATTATGCACAGTGCATGATTAGCAAGTCTCTCTGTCAGTTCAGCCCTGACAGCTTCTATGGCATGCAGATGCTGCTTCATCTGCATGCTATAGAAGCGATCAGCCTGCAAAAAATGATTGTTCCATAGTGGGACAAAGTAACAAAGTTAGAAAAAAGTTAAAAAAAAGATTTAAATAATTGTAAAAATATTTTTTAAAAATAATAATAAAAAATCAATATATATTCTATCTCTAAATAAATATTTGAATGAAAAAAAAATATAAACAATAAAAGTACACATATTTGGTTTCGCCGTATCCGCAATGACCTGACCTATAAAACTGTCTCACTAGTTAACCCCTTTAACGAACACCATAAAAAAACACAAGGCAAAAACAAATGCTTTATCATCATACCGCCAAACAAAAAGTGGAATAACATGCGATCAAAAAGATGGATATAAACATGGTACTGCTGAAAATGTCATCTTGTCCCGCAAAAAAAGAGCCACCATACAGCTCCTTCATAAAAAAGTTATAGCTTTCATAATAAAGTGATGCAAAAACAGTTATTTTTTTCTACAAAATAGTTTTTATTATATAAAAGCACCAAAATATAAATAAAATATATAAATGAGGTATCGCTGTAATCGTTGTGACCCGAATTCTAAAACTGCCTTATCAATCTTTCCACACGCGGAATGGTATAACCCCCCCCCCCCCAAAAAAAAAAGAAATGCATGAAAGAAATGCATGAATTGCTGGTTTTTGCTCATTCTGTCTCCCAAAAATTAGAATAGAAAGCGATCAATAAATGTCATGTGCCCATAAATTGTACCAATAGAAACGTCAACTCGTCCTGCAAACAACAAGACCTCACATGACTCTGTGGGCCAAAATATGGAAAAATTATAGCTCTCAAAATGTGGTGATGCAAAAACTATTTTTTTGCAATAAAAAAGCGTATTTTAGTGAGTGACAGCTGCCAAGTATAGAAACTCACTATAAGGCCTCTTTCACACGTCCTGATATTTACGATACCGGAGATGTCAGTGTCCGTTTTTGTAATACATGTGGCACACTTGCTGCAAACGTGTTCCGCATCAGTACCACATGGGCGCCGGGTGCTGAACACAGGTCTCATCATTCTCCCCTGCTCTGCCGGCGATCGACGCGAGCAGGGGAGAATGATGAGAGTTACATTTCAGTGATAAAAGAGACATCAGGTGGTGGCTGATGGGACTATTACTCCCATCAGCCTACCCCAGCTGCTGCTAATAACAGTGAGAGCAGAAGCAGCTGATTGGGGTATTCATCAGCCGCCGCCTGCACTGTAAATAAATAAATTAATGAAAAAAACCGGCGTGGGTCCCCCCCGTATTTTCTATAACCAGCTAGGCAAAACTCACAGCTGGGGGCTGCAATCCTCAGCTGTCAGCTTCAGCAAAGTTGGTTATCAAGAATAGAGGGGTCTGGCGCTTTGCCCGGCTCATGGATTACTGCGTGGGACAGAACGATGGACATATATATGATGGTATATTGTTGTTTTTTTATTTAACTTTTATTACAGGAGATTGAGGGCTTTGCTGGAATTAGGCATGTAAATAAAAATGGAAAACTGTTTTTAGTCTTATTTCAAATAAAGGACTTTATTCTGGCTGTGACTTTATTTACAATACAACTATAGGATTAGTAATGGATAGGTGTCTTATAGACGCCTCTCCATTACTAAGCCGTGGGATTGATGTCACCTGACAATACAAAGGTGACATCAGCCCCACAAATATTACCTCACTTGCCAAGACTAAAGGGCAAGTGGGAAGAGTCGGGCAAAGCGCTAAATGCCTTTTCTGGGCAGCTGCGGGCTACTATTTTTAGGCTGTGGGGGTGGGTCAATATCCATAGGCCCCTACAAGCCTGAGAACACCAGCCCCCAGCTGTCTGCTTTAGCAAGGCTGGTTGTCAAAAATGAGGGGGACCTCACGCCGTTTTTTTTTATATTAATAATTTGAATAAACAGCATGGGGACCCTTATATTCTTAATAACCAACCTTGCTGAAGCTGACAGCTGAGGATTTCAGCCCCCAGCTGTGAGTTTTACCTGGCTGGTTATAGAAAATTCGGGGAACCCACGCTGTTTTTTTCATTTATTTATTTATAATGCAGGCGGCGGCTGATAAACACCCCCATCAGCCGCTCCTGCTCTTACTGTTATTAGCAGCAGCAGGGGTAGGGTGATCGGAGTAATAGTCCCATCAGCCGCCGCCTGCTGTCTCTTTTATCACTTAAATGTAACTCTCATCATCCTCCTCTGCTCTCCCGATCGGCAGCAGAGCAAGGGAGAATAATGAGAGTCGTGTTCAGCACCCGGCGCCGGGGAACAGCGCTTACTGTAACAATTCTACCCATGCATGTC
This sequence comes from Oophaga sylvatica, assembly GCA_033576555.1. Lineage (NCBI taxonomy): Eukaryota > Metazoa > Chordata > Amphibia > Anura > Dendrobatidae > Oophaga > Oophaga sylvatica. The sequence continues at coordinate 59,336 of JARQOD010000411.1, read as the reverse complement.
ACATGGATGACATCCATGTGTGTGGGATGTGTTGTGGCCCGTGCTGACATTAAAAAACAGACATGTCAGCGTGTTTTGCCCACGGACACATGGTCGTGGAAACACACTGACATGTGCACAGAGTTGTTCACTTGAATAGGCAAATTGCGCTCTGATCCTCCCGAGTCTCTCTGTATGGCTAAGTAGTACAATATAGCCACATATGGAGTATTGGAGTATGGAGCACATTCATTAGAAATTGTGAGACAAATTTTGGTGCCATTTTTACCCACTTCCCCACTTCTTGTGTGACAATGTGAAATCTTTGGCTAAAACAAAATTTTGGTGGTAAAAATGTAGTTATTTTGTCTTCACTGACGAATGGACCTCATTTTGTTGTAAAAAAAAATCCTATTTGCCCTTAGAAAAATTAAAAACTTGGGGCTAAACCGACATTTTAGTGGTAAAAATGTAATTTATTCTTTCTTCACCGCTCATTGGTATAAAATTCTGTGAGACTCCAGTGATGTTAATATGATCACTGCACCCCTAGATGAATTCATTTGGGAGTGTAGTTTGTAACATTAGTTCACATATAGGGGTATAGGGGGTTTCTGTTGATCTGACACCTCAGGGGTTCTGCCAATGCAACATGGCATCCTCAAACCATTCCAGGAAAATCTGAACTCCAATATGCTGACTCTTCCCTTCTGAGCTTTCCACTGTGCCTCAAAAGTAGTTTTCCCCTACATATGAGTTATTGACGTACTCAAGAGAAATTGTACAACTTTTGGGGTCCAATTTTTTCCTGTTACCTTTATTAAAATAAAAAATTGGGGGTGAAAAGATTATTTTTGTGTAAAAAAAATATGATTTTTTATTTCCACGGCTCCACGTTAAAAACTTCTGTGAAGCACTTGGGGGTTCAAAGTGGTCACCACACATCTAGATAAATTCCTTGGGGGTGTCTAGTTTCCAAACTGGTGTCACTTGTGGGGGGTTTTCACTGTTTAGGCACATCAGAGGCACTCCACACGCGACATGGTGTCCGATTTCAATTCCAGACAATTTTGCGTTGAAAAAGTCAAACTGCGCTCCTTCCCTTCCAATCTCTGCCATGCACCCAGTGGTTTACCCCCACATATGGGGTATCAGTGTACTCAGGACAAATTGGACAACGACTTTCGGGGTCCAATTTCTCCTTTTATCCCTGGTAAAATAAAAAATTGAGGGCAAAAAGATCATTTTTGTGGAAAAAAAATTTTTTTTATTTTTAGGGCTCTCCATTATAAACTTCTGTGTAGCCCTTGGGGGTTCAAAGTGGTCACCACACATTTAGATAGATTCCTTGGGGGTCTAGTTTCCAAAATGGTGTCATTTATGGGGGGTTTCCACTGTTTAGGCACATCAGGGGCTCTCCAAACACGACATGGCGTCTCATCTCAATTCCAGCCAATTTTTTGTTGAAAAAGTCAAACAGCGCTCCTTCCCTTCCGAGCTCTGCCATGCGCCCAAACAGTGTTTTACTCCCACATATGGGGTATCAGCGTACTCAGGACAAATTGCACAATAACTTTTGGGGTCCAATTTCTCCTGTTACCTTTGGGAAAATAAATAAATTTGGATCTGAAGTAATTTTTTTGTGAAAAAAAAATGTTAAATTTTTTAAACATTCCAAAAATTCCTGTGAAGTACCATAAGGGTTAATAAACTTCTTGAATGTGGTTTTGAGCACCTTGAGGGGTGCAGTTTTTAGAATGGTGTCTCTTTGGGGTATTTTCTATCATATAGACCCCTCAAAGTGACTTCAAATGTGATGTGGTCCCTAAAAAAAAATGGTGTTGTAAAAATGAAAAATCGCTGGTTAACAGTTTTAACCCTTATAACTTCCTAACGAAAAAAAATTTTGGTTCCAAAATTGTGCTGATATAAAGCAGACATGTGGGAAATGTTACTTATTAAATATAAGAATGACAAATGGAAACGACAGCTAAATACTGGCTTATCCAGATAACACACCACACTATGGAAGCCATATAGATTGGACTAATAATGTGGACCCATCGCCAATTGAATTGAAGCAAACAAAGTGATGTTCCCACCACAGAAAAAACTATATAGGGTCCAAATATATAAACAATGTACAAATCTTTATTGAAAAATACTCAGTGTAACAACAATTAGCATGGACATAGGAAAAGGACAGCTAAGGTCAACGCTGGTGACCGCACTACCTGAGGGAAAAGGTAGACACAGTAATCCCAGTCTTCATAATCATAAGTATTAGGAACAATTTCCATGTAGACAGCAGTAAACAATATAAACATTGGCTAGATACACTTACGCCCACCAAGAGTGGCATGCTGTGAATGAATGCACAAGAGGGGTGTAGCTATTGCCAAGGAAGTACCATGTAATCAATGCGATAGACTGCTGCTAACCGGTAAAAGGACCAAAGCAGGGATTATTCTAACATAGGGCCAAATTGCCACATCCGTATCTGGTGAATTACCTCACTGCCTGGCATATACCCGGAGGCTGGGACCAGCGCGTCTGCCCCAACGCGCGTTTCGGAATGGAATCCTTCGTCAGTGGGCGTGCTAATTACCGTGACAGGGGAGTTTAAAAAGCGGTGAACAGGATATTGCGCTCCGTGGACCGGAAGTGACGCCTTCTGTTGCCGTGACAACTCCCTATGCCGAGCGGTGCCAGCGTCATGCAGGAGGCGAGCAGACATCAAAGATGTCATGACTACCAGCCGCATAGAGACGCCAGGAGCCGCGCGGCAAGCGAGGCACAACACAGAGGCGTATGGGACCACGGCTACCAATACCTCCAGAAAGAAACCGCAAGTAAATAACAAGACACACAAAACTAATAATAATAAACTATGCCAAGTGGCCCGGCCATTTTTAATTTTCATTTTTTATTTTATTCTATTATTTATTATTTTTTATGTGCATGATTTACATGTTGATTTGTATTATCTTGATGTCATGAGTCATTCTTGTATGTATTTCTACAATATCTGGTTTTGAATATCACCCCGTTTTCTCTACACGCCTCTATATTCTCATATTTTATTATTAATAGTTTTGTGTGTCTTGTTATTTACTTGCGGTTTTTTTCTGGAGGTATTGCGTAGCCGTGGTCTCATACACCTCTGTGTTGTGCATCGCTTGCCGCGCGGCTCCTGGCGTCTCTATGCGGCTGGTTGTCATGACATCTTTGATGTCTGCCCGCCTCCTGCATGATGCTAGCGCCGCTCGGCATAGGGAGTTGTCACGGCAACAGAAGGCGTCACTTCCGGTCCACGGAGCGCAATATCCGGTTCACCGCTTTTTAAACTCCCCGGTCACGGTAATTAGCACGCCCCCTGATGAAGGATTCCATTCCGAAACGCGCGTCGGGGCAGACGCGCTGGTCCCAGCCTCCTGGTATATGCCAGGCAGTGAGGTAATTCACCGGATACGGATGTGGCAATTTGGCCCTATGTTAGAATAATCACTGCTTTGGTCCTTTTACCGGTTAGCAGCAGTCTATCGCATTGATTACATGGTACTTCCTTGGCGATAGCTACACCCCTCTTGTGCATTCATTCACAGCATGCCACTCTTGGTGGGCGTAAGTGTATCTAGCCAATGTTAAAAGGCGTGTGGAGATTTATATATACACATATTGTTTACTGCTGTCTACATGGAAATTGTTCCTAATACTTATGATTATGAAGACTGGGATTAGTGTGTCTACCTTTTCCCTCGGGTAGTGCGGTCACCTTAGCTGTCCTTTTCCTATGTCCATGCTAATTGTTGTTACACTGAGTATTTTTTCAATAAAGATTTGTACATTGTTTACATATTTGGACCCTATATCAATTTTTTCTGTGGTGGGAACATCACTTTGTCTACTTATTAAGTATGTTGTGTGACATACAGTACAGACCAAAAGTTTGGACACACCTTCTCATTCAAAGATTTTTCTGTATTTTCATAACTATGAAAATTGTACATTCACACTGAAGGCATCAAAACTATGAATTAACACATGTGGAATTATATACTTAACAAAAAAGCGTGAAACAACTGAAATTATGTCTTATATTCTAGGTTCTTCAAAGTATCCACCTTTTGCTTTGATTACTGCTTTGCACACTCTTGGCATTCTCTTGATGAGCTTCAAGAGGTAGTCACCGGAAATGGTTTTCATTTCACAGGTGTGCCCTGTCAGTTTTAATAAGTGTGATTTCTTGCCTTATAAATGGGGTTGGGACCATCAGTTGTATTGTGCAGAAGTCTGATAGTCCTACTGAATAGACTGTTAGAATTTGTATTTTGGCAAGAAAAAAGCAGCTAAGTAAAGAAAAACGAGTGGCCATCATTACTTTAAGAGATGAAGGTCAGTCAGTCTGAAAAATTGGGAAAACTTTGAAAGTGTCCCCAAGTGCAGTTGCAAAAACCATCATTGCTACAATGAAACTGGCTCACATGAGGACCGCCCCAGGAAAGGAAGACCAAGACTCATCTCTGCTTCTGAGGATAAGTTTATCCGAGTCACCAGCCTCAGAAATCGCAGGTTAACAGAAGCTCAGATTAGAGACCAGGTCAATGCCACACAGAGTTCTAGCAGCAGACACATCTCTTCAACAACTGTTAAGAGGAGACTTTGTGCAGCAGACCTTCATGGTAAAATAGTTGCTAGGAAACCACTGCTAAGGACAGGCAACAAGCAGAAGAGACTTGTTTGGGCTAAAGAACACAAAGAATGGACATTAGACCAGTGGAAATCTGTGCTTTGGTCTGATGAGTCCAAATTTGAGATCTTTGGTTCCAACCACCGTGTCTTTGTGCGACGCAGAAAAGGTGAACGGATGGACTGTACATGCCTGGTTCCCACCGTGAAGCATGGAGGAGGAGGTGTGATGGTGTGGGGGTGTTTTGCTGGTGACACTGTTGGGGATTTATTCAAAATTGAAGGCCAGCATGGCTACCACAGCATCTTGCAGCGGCATGCTATTCCATCCGGTTTGCGTTTAGTTGGACCATCATTTATTTTTCAACAGGACAATGACCCCAAACACACCTCCAGGCTGTGTAAGGGCTATTTGACCAAGAAGGAGAGTGATGGGGTGCTACGCCAGATGACCTGGCCTCCACAGTCACCAGACCTGAACCCAATCGAGATGCTTTGAGGTGAGCTGGACAGCAGAGTGAAGGCAAAAGGGCCAACAAGTGGTAAGCATCTCATCTCTGGGAACTCCTTCAAGACTGTTGGAAGACCATTTCCGGTGACTACCTCTTGAAGCTCATCAAGAGAATGCCAAGAGTGTGCAAAGCAGTAATCAAAGCAAAATGTGCCTACTTTGAAGAACCTAGAATATAAGACATTTTTTGTTATGTTCTGCTACAAGCACTAAGGAAAGAAGGGATATCTGTCCCTACGATAGAACTAAGCTAGATCCCTACGATGTAACGGGGAACCTGATCCTGCGATCAGACCCGCTAAAGTCCTCAGCTAGTCTGTACGAAGACCTATAGATGCGAGGGAGGGATCCCTACAAGAACTAGGGACTGGGAGAAAGATGGACACCTCATAACAGAAGTTGTAGCAGTAAAAGACAAACAAACAACATAGAACATAGAGGTCCGAAGACCAAGCAAAACTGACTGAGTAAGGTAACATAGCACCTGGCTAGCCTAAGAGTAGAAATTACAATGAAGTCCAGCAAAGCCAGAAGGGCGGAGCAGGATTAAATAGGCAAAAAAGGTCATGTGACCAGCCAGATAGAACCTCACTGTTAGGTTTTTCTAACAGTACCCCCCTTCTAAGAGGATCCTCCGGATCCCCTAGGCCCAGGCTTACCCGGAAACCTCTTGTGAAACGCTCTGACAAGTCTGGACGCAGAAACATCATCCGCCCTCACCCATGAGTTATCCTCGGGTCCAAAACCCTTCCAAGCGACGAGAAACTGCAAACTCCCTCTATACCGTCTAGAATTTAGGATGCGGGAAATTTCATATTCCCCGTCCTCCACCACCGGGGGAACAGTGGCAGAGGCGTCTCCATCCGACACATCAGCTCTTTTCAATAGAGAAATATGAAACACCGGATTAATCTTCCAGGAGGTAGGAACCTCCAACCTAACAGCCGATTGGTTAACAACCTGAAGCACCTTAAAGGGCCCTACAAACATGGGACCCAATTTTTTAGAAGGAATCCTCAACCGCAGATTCTTAGAGGACAACCAAACCATGTCACCAATAGCAAACAAAACCTCTTGCCGTTTCCTATCAAAGTACCTTTTAGTTTTTCTGTTAGTCTCTTGAAGATTACCACGCACATCCGTCCAAACTCTCTCCAAATCACCGGAAAAATTCTCCTCTTCAGGCACGGCCGATACTAATTTGGAGAATGACCCAAACGACGGATGTCTCCCAGTACAACAAATAAAAAGGCGAACAACCAGCAGAAGAGGATGTATGGTTGTTAAGAGCAAATTCAGGAAGAGGCAGAAACTCAGACCACCCCTCTTGATTGTCAGCCACAAAACAACGCAAGAACTGCTCAACATCCTGGTTTTTCCTTTCTGTCTGGCCATTAGACTCAGGATGATATCCGGGTGAAAACGACAAATGAACTCCCAACCTGTCACAAAAGGCGCGCCAAAAACGAGCCACAAACTGAGGTCCCCTATCAGAAACAATGTCAGTAGGAACGCCATGTAGTCTGACAATTTCCTTGACAAAGGCCTTAGCGAGAGTCTTAGCGCATGGCACTTTGATGAAAGGAACCAAGTGACACATCTTGCTAAAACGGACCATGACCACCCAGATGACAGTGAAACCCTCAGAGGGGGGAAGGTCAGTAATAAAGTCCATAGCCAAATGTGTCCAAGGTGCACTAGGAACCTCCAGAGGGCAAAGCAACCCCGCAGCAGGAGTATGTGAAGACTTAGATCTATCACACACAGTGCATTGACGCACCCACTTAATGACTTCCTTCTGCCATCCAGGCCACCAAAAGCTGCGACCCACAAGTCTCTTGGTCTCAGAGATTCCAGGATGACCTGCCAACCGAGACTCATGGCACTCAACAAACAAATCTCTCCTAAAGGTCCCAGGCACAAACAACCTCCCATGGGGAGTGTTAGATGGGGCATTCTCCTGTGCTTTAAGAATCTCATCTTCCAACACAGAGTCCAAAGCAGCAATCACAACCCCTTCTTGTAAAATGTTCTCCTCCTCCTCAGCACCAACCATGAGAGAAAATCTGCGAGACAAAGCATCGGCTTTAACATTCTTAGTACCTGGGATGTAAGTAACGGAAAAATTAAACCACGAGAAAAACAGTGCCCACCTAGCCTGATGGGCATTCAAGCGTTTGGCAGCATCAAGATGGATCAGATTTTTATGATCAGTGAAAACCTGAACGGGAAATTCAGCACCTTCCAAGAGATGACGCCAGTGTTCAAATGCGAGTTTAATAGCTAACAATTCCCGATTACCAATATCGTAATTCAGTTCAGTCTCAGAAATTTTTTTTTAAAAAAGGCACAGGGATGTACTCCATCCCTGTTTTCCTGAGAGAACACCGCGCCGACCCCCACAGAAGAAGCATCAACCTCAACAAAAAACGGTTTAGTCACATCAGGCTGCATAAGGATGGGAGCAGAGCTGAACCTCTCCTTTAGAAACACAAAAGCTTCAATGGCCTCAGTAGTCCACTTAACCGCATCAGCACCTTTCCTGGTGAGATCGGTCAGTGGTTTGACAATAATAGAAAAATTTTTAATGAATTTTCTATAATAATTGGCGAAACCCAAAAACCTCTGTAACAATTTCAAACCAATAGGCCTAGGCCATTCCTGCACAGCTTGAACTTTCACCGGGTCCATCTCAAAACCTTCGCTGGAGATAATGTAGCCCAAAAAACTAATTCTCTGTACAGCGAACTCACATTTCTCTAGCTTAGCAAAAAGCGAATTGTCCATTAATAACTGTAATACCTCACGTACGCTCCGCCAATGAGACTCCAGATCCGGTGAATAAATCAAAATGTCATCCAAATACACAACCACATTTTTGCCGACCAAAGGTCTAGGTATGTCATTATTAAGGTTCTAAAAAAATGCAGGAGCATTGGTAAGACCAAAAGGCATAACCAGATTCTCAAAATGACCCACAGGAGTGTTAAAAGCAGTCTTCCATTCATCACCCTCCTTCATGCGCAACAAATTGTAAGCCCCCCCAAAGATCAATTTTAGAAAACTACTTGGCCCCCACTAACTGGTTAAAAAAATCAGGAATCAATGGCAGTGGGTAAGGATTGCGTACAGTAATTTTATTAATCTCTCGAAAGTCCAGACAAGGACGTAAACCGCCATCTTTTTTTTTAACAAAAAAAAATCCAACATCCACAGGAGACTTGGAAGGCCTAATGTGACCGGCGGCCAAGCTTGTCTGTATGTATTCCTCCAAAGCCTTTCTCTCAGGAATAGTAAGATTAAATAAACGACTTTTAGGAAGAGTCGCTCCAGGGACAAATTCAATAGTACAATCATAGTCTCTATGGGGAGGTAAAATCTGCGATTCCTTCTCAGAAAAAACTTTCCAAAAATCCTGAATAGGTACAGGTAATTCCCCTTTATCCACAGCAGCAATACGCCCGTTACAACACTTGTCATAACACTTAGGGCTCCAGGACTTAATTTCATTGGTAGACCAATCCAGTACTGGATTGTGCAATTTTAACCAGGGTAACCCCAAAACCACTGGAGAAGGCAAATTATTCAATACTACCAAATCCAAATTCTCTTGGTGAACACCATTAATAGTGATGGGAAATTTACAGACCTTGTGAGTAACATTCTTCAAGGGAGAGCCATCAACAGAAACCACGTCAATAGGGGATGACAAAGGTTTGGGTTTTAATTTAAGTTTTTCAAAGAATCCCCCATCAATCACATTCAGAGTAGAACCGCAATCGACAAATACCCGAAATTCCATTAATTCTTCCTGAGCAGCAGTAGTGGCAGAAAGAAAGACACCCTTAGTGTTTAAACAGGCTATATGGGCAGAACTGACCTCTTTTTTTTTTTCTTTGTTCATACGAAGCACACAGTTCTTAATGAAATGGTCAGGTTTGCTGCAATAATAGCACAAACCTTCAGAAAACCTGCTGTCTTTTTCCTGAGAGCGGGGTGCCATCGCTCCAATCTCCATCGGCTCTCCAATGTCAGTACAGACCCTCTCAAGACTTGGAGCTGACATGGCAGAGGATTTACTCTCATTAACCCTTGTACGCAGTCTCCTATCCACCCGTATAGCTAATTGCATAGCCTCCTGCAAGTTACCAGGTGTGGGATAAGCAATCAGCAAATCTTTAACCCTTTCACCTAGCCCTGCAAGAAACAAACTTTTCAAAGCTGAATCGTTCCACCCGACCTGAGTAGACCACCGACGGAAGTGAGTACAATATTTTTCCACATTACCTGATCCCTGCCTCAAACGTCTCAATTCTGTCTCAGCTGAAGAGACACGATCAGGATCATCATACAATAACCCCAAAGCAGAAAAAAAAATATCCACTGATCTAAAGCATGGATTACTAGGTTGTAGAGAAAAGGCCCATTCCTGAGGTTCTTTGCGTAAAAGTGACATTATGAACCCTATGCTCTGTGATTCATCACCAGAGGATCTGGGTCTCAAATGAAAATACAACAAGCAAACATTTTTAAAAGAAAAAAAATCTTGTTGTTCACCAAAAAATAAATCAGGCAAACGTACCTTTGGCTCCACAAAATGTGCTCCAGAACAGCTACTCACGTGTTGCTGGAGCTCGGCCACCTCCAGAGAGAGTCCCTGCAGGCGTTGAGCCAAGTCCTGAACCGACACCATGATGGAAACTGGAAATCTTTCCTTAGAGATATTTTTGGGCTGGACTTACTGTTATGTTCTGCTACAAGCACTAAGGAAAGAAGGGATATCTGTCCCTACGATAGAACTAAGCTAGATCCCTACGATGTAACGGGGAACCTGATCCTGCGATCAGACCCGCTAAAGTACTCAGCTAGTCTGTACGAAGACCTATAGATGCGAGGCAGGGATCCCTACAGGAACTAGAGACTGGGAGAAAGATGGACACCTAACAGAAGTTGTAGCAGTAAAAGACAAACAAACAACATAGAACATAGAGGTCCGAAGACCAAGCAAAACTGACTGAGTAAGGTAACAAAGCACCTGGCTAGCTTAAGAGTAGAAATTACAATGAAGTCCAGCAAAGCCAGAAGGGCGGAGCAGGATTAAATAGGCAAAAAAGGTCATATGACCAGCAAGATAGAAAAAACCTAACAGGAGAGTTCTAACATATTTTCAGTTGTTTCACACTTTTTGTTAAGTATATAATTCCACATGTGTTAATTCATAGTTTTGATGCCTTCAGTGTGAATCTACAATTTTCATAGTCATGAAAATACAGTAAAATCTTTGAATGAGAAGGTGTGTCCAAACTTTTGGTCTTTACTGTATCTCCGTGATTTAAGGATATCAAAATTAAAAGTTTGAAAATTGCGAAGTTTTCAAAATTTTCACCTAATTTCCATGTTTTTCACAAATAAACGCAAGTCATATCAAAGAAATTTTAGCACTATCATGAAGTACAATATGTCACGAGAAAGCTTTGTCAGAATCACTGGGATCCATGGAAGCATTCCAGAGTTATTACCTCTTAAAAGGACAGTGGTCATAATTGTAAAAATTGGCCCAGTCATTAACATGCAAACCACCCTCGGGTTAAGTGGTTAACCAGCAACTCATTCATACAAAACCAGAACCCTAAACAGCAGAATCCCGGAGGAAAAATCCATCTTCAGTTCTTTTAAATTTCCAATCAGGCAATTTTATTTGCCATGGGAAGGCTTTTGTAAGCCTGGCCCCCATTTAGCAAGAATAAGGCCTGCTCGACTCTGTCCTGAAAACCAGGAAGAAATATGTCTAAATCTATGTCATTTAGGTGAAAAGCATCAAGCTTGGGCCATCAGACGATGAGAAACCTGGCAATTGACACTTCTACGCGCCCTTTCTACATCTAACTCATCCCTGACTCCTTGCCAGGTGACCCGTGGAATTATTTCAGACCATACTAAGATTATTTCTGGAAAGAAATTGGCGATATTCTCTCGATCCACACATGTTAAAGTCATAATTTCAGAGCTATTTTTAGAAAGCATAGGTCGTTGCCCCCAGCATGTATGATTAGAACAACAGATGTCTTGCTGATCTCAAAAGCCTCAGGTAAAACCTGGGACCATGTTAAAACCCCAGATTCTTGTTCACATCACCTCGATGTTCCAAAATCCCAGGTTCTTGCATTCATTCCTTTGCATCACCCAAAATACATAGGAATGATCCAAAATGCATACCAGCGATCTCCGACAACCTAGAAGATAAATAAGTTAGTTTAACAGCTCATGGCGGATATAACCTCCAAAGCATTCAGATTCCCAATGACCAGTCCTTTGAACTTCCTCATTAGATAAGCCCGCTTTGGAAGTTTCCGTAGCTGCGCCGATTCTAAGCGAATGAGTGCCAAAGTCACTAGGTCAAAAACCTGCATTCCACTAAACAATGCTTTAAAATGGCCTGAAACTGAAATGGGGTTAGTGAGCTGCCGTCGGAATGAGCTGAATTTTTTTTCCCACAGAACAAAAAGACAAGTATTCAGAAACCATTCGAATAGGACATACTATGCCTTCGACTTTTTTTTGTCGGAATCCACATACAAGCTTGAACTGATCTGTCTTTGAGCGACAATATCCGGAGGCAAATGGTCTCATTGCCTATAATAATGTCGCCTTTTAACAAATCACCTGACTTTTCTTATGCTGGAGCTACCAACTCACCTACTCTGAGAGCCCCAAAAAATGTTAAGGAAAAGGCTGCACTGTAGAAAGCTGCCTCAAATATATCTTCACAGATGATTTTTGCTGCCGAAATCAAATGACCTAGTAAGAAACTGGATGTCAATATTCTCGGTTCATGAGCTCCCTCTTCCTTTTCCAATATTTTTTATTACTTTTAAAATGTTTATGAGGAAAGGGGAATAGGGTACACAACGAAAACAAGGGGATTAGGGTAGGGAGAACATAATCCCTGTAAAGACAGGAATACCCCCACAAAGTGGGGAATAGACAGGCAAACATACATACTGTACAGGCAAATAATGTAATTCACAAAGCAAAATGTTGTATACTATCAATCATCTAAATACAAATATCTGAATGAATATACAAATCAATTGTTGCTCAAATACAAAACCTGTAGGAAGAAAGGGTTAAAAACAGGTACAAATGCAAAAATTATTATAGTTATATAGTAGCCGTCAGAAAAATCAGTACACATATTGTGCTATAAAGTTTGCATAATTGTGATAGCTTTAAAAAACATAAAGATCAATGCATTTATTATGCTCCAAATAATTTCAAAAAAATACTTAAGTAAATTATAAAAAAAATATGAAAGCCTGTCCTGTCTGGAAAATACTATGATGTCCCTAGGACTGAGTGGAGGCCAAAAAATTGGTTCAATCAAAAACTCTAAAGTGAAAAATATTACTTCAAACTGTTTTAGATATACCCTAGGTTAAGCATCGACATACCAATCAAAAATAAACTTCAGTACATTACAAAAAAAAGACTAAAGAAAGTGGAAAAAAAAATTTCTTTCATCTGCTTAATAAAAAAATGAACTAACAACAGTTAAATAGTTCCTTCAGCAGAGACGAAGATCCGATTTCAATGTAGATGAAGGTCTGGGAGAAACCTTGGAGGTCATTATTCCAATGCATTCAAGGAAGTCATCACCCTCATCCGGGAAGAGATATGAACCAGTCTCGATGCGTATTTCACCTGAAGAGCGGAGGATTGAGTCCAGGTGTAAGGAATCCCTGCGTGTCAGAGTTCACAAGTAGTATGGGAGAATGCTTTCCTTTTTTGTAAAGTGTCTTTTGAAAGATCCTTGAGAAAAATCAGATGACTGTTTTGGAAGACAGGAATCATGGATCTTTTGAGATACCCAGCAGAGTATTTCTCATCCAATTGGGGTAAAAAGATACTATAGTGTCTCTTGCTAAATCAGGAGGGAGAGCGGACAGCCTGCTGATCCTAAAAACCCTTTCAACCAAACACCTCTCATTAATGTCGGGGATCAAATGAGAGACCATTGATAATATATAGTCCTTCAATTGGGGAGCCTGGATTGACTCAGGAATCCCCCTAATCTTCACGTTATTTTTTCTTCTAAAGTCTTCAAAGTTAGCAATATTAATTTTGAGAGAAGTAATGTCTTTTTGTAATTTAACTAGGGGGTCTGAGAATGCTGGAAGGGTCTGAGGTTGATTTGAATCTAAAGTCCTGTGTTTTTTAAGAGATTCTGGTATTTTTGGTCTTTTGTGGCGTTACCGTAATCCTTCGTAGAATTTGGATAGGAGTCATCAGTTAAGCGCAGTAAAGTATCTTTAAAGAGATTTTAACAAAAACTTCAGATGCTTTAGATTCCGTTTGTTGCTTGAATGCGTTTCCCTGAATGATATGATTTTCAACCTAAACATCCAACGATTCCAAAAGAGCTTTACACATCTTGGCTACAAAGCCTTTTGTAGGATAATTGTCTGAGGTGGGTATGGCATCTATTAATGAAGTAGTTATCCCCAGACTGTTATTCTCCTCAGAAAAAGAGTGTGAGGATGAAGATTCATCAAAGGCTTTGTCATTGGAAGAAACGCATGAATCAGTCTCATCAAAGGAATCTCCCACATAAAGGTTTTCTAGCTCAACTCTTCAATCAAAAAAATTCTCTGATTGACTCCAACGATCTTGAGTATCATAATCATTCTCATAATGTGGTTTAGAGGACCTAGGACGTCTAGCGTTTAATATTCGGGTAGCACCATTCAATTGCATAACAGCTCCATTCTCATCCCCAGTTGCTGATTTATAGCTTGTATGTATCAGGATCTCCTTTGTTAGATCGGTGTCTTGTTTCATATCTCCATGGGGTTTTGTTTCTACTGTAGCTTTATTTTCCCCATCCCTGGTTGATTTATGTAAGGGAGTTTTCCCCTTTATGATCCTGTTACTCATCCGATCACCAAACTGCATTTTATCCCGCTGATTAAAAGAGGATCCCCCAGGAAAGCCCCGCAGCCGCTGGGAACCTATTCCCCCAACCACCTCATCTATTGCTGAATATTTGCTGCTAATATCACCAGCAGCAGCGGGCACCAACTCCAGGGCATCATACCTTAGCTTACACATTAAATGCTCCTCTGCATGCCATCCTCAGGCAGAACCACGGTGTCCCGACGCTTCTTCTCTTCCATATGAAGCCCCTGCGAAGCTCCGTCCTCCTGCAAAGCTGCCATGGCAACCAAGCCGCTTCCGATGCCGACGTCACATGAAGAGGTCCCCGCCTCACTCCTCTGCTTTCCCCGCTCACCTCCACTCATGGGAGGCGCGACAGGCCGCCCATCGCGTTTCTCCGTTGCAGCGTCGTCTCCACCTCTCCACCGCTGTCAGTCAGCATCCCAGCGCCACTCCTCAGCTCCTGCATCGCGCCTGTGAGTAGCCGCGGTGCTGTCACAAAGACACCGCGGCTTCCTTTCCCGGTGCCAGCAGCATGTGGGTGAGTCACCGCTTCCCTCCTCTTCTCTCTTCTCACTCAGCCTGCTCCTGGGAGCCGCAAAAGCTCCCCCGCCGCGTTCCTCCGCTCTACCACCACCGCTGTATCCTTTTGACTTTTCTTCCCCCAGGCAGCTGCCCGAACAGGTGCCACAGCTTGTTTCCTCAGTCCCGGCATCGTGCTCCGGTTGATCGGGAAAGTCCCTACAGGCTTCTCCACCGCTGTCACATCACTCCTCTTCTTAATCCCAGGTCTCTCTGCGGCAGCCATCTTCTTGCAGGCTAATGATGGGGATGACTCAGCAGCCTTCACAAGCTTCACAGAAGGTTTTTTTCTTGCTAAATCCACAAATTCTTTCTTATTTTTCATTCCAGGCATATTGTTGATGGTCTTCTTCAGTACTTGAATTCAAAAATCCACTTATTTGAGTATGCTAATAGTAGCTTTTCTAGGGGACTTGCAGGTGCTCAGCAAGGCACGTCTGCTCCTGTCTCCTGCAAACCACACCTATGAGCTCCCTCTTCCAACCCTTTAATGCTTATCAAATATAAAAAGTCTTAGTGAGGTCAACAATATCGTGCATGCGAAAATGAAAAGTTAAACCCGCAAGCTTTCGCTAAGCCAAGAGGGATAAAAAATGTATAATCTTATCTAAAAGGGAAGAATTATTTAAATTACCAATTTTTGACCTCACTGATCAAAGACATCATCTGTTCATTGTTATATCACACAGCGCATGTGAGGGCATAGTCTTCCTTCCCTGGAAGCTTCCAACATGAGTTTCCAGAATTCCTGCCAATGAAAACGTGAAAGAGCATGAGCACAAACGTTTTTAACCTCTGGAACATGACGAGACCAGAACCAGACATTAAATTGAAAGCAACAATTAACCAAATAAATAAGCAAATCCATAATCAGCAATGAAGAAAATATGAGGTTGTTTATGCTGCTTAAGACGTCAAAGTTGTCTGTACACAAACACACCCTCTTGTTCGAGATCATGGGTCCCAAAAGTTCTACCGATCCCACAATGGGAAATAATTCCAGGAAAGAATGTTGCTGCACAGACTCAGGGTGTACAGTGGCTCTGGCTAGACATTCTCACACCATTTACTCCCAAAAATAGCCCCAAAACCAGAGGACCTAGCAGTTGTGGTGAACAGAACAACTCTAACTTAGTATTGGATACTTCCACTGATTGACAACAGGTATGACCTTTGTAGCTTTGAAGAAATATCCGCCAAATATTAAGATAGTCCTTCATTGTTCTGGTTACCCGTATGTGATGTTCAGTTATAGAAATACTTCTGGTGGAAAGAGACAGAAGCCGACAAAAAACTCTGCTCATGGGCATAACCTGGCAAGCGAAAACCATGAGACCAAGTAGGGATTGCATCTGCTTCAGCGTTACTTTGCTAACAGCACAAAAATCTAGAATCATATTCCGGAGCTTTTCTAATTTTAATTGTTTTAATCTAAAAAACATTTAATCGGAGACTAGTTTGATTCTGAGGAAAGATAATTTACTAACGAGACTAACAGAAAGGAGTTCCCCAAAATACTGCATCTGGTAACAAAAGGCGTCAAGGAGAAATTGACAGCTGTTATCATCAAGCGGGAGGGGAGACAAATAAAACATCATCTAAGTCATGTTTAACAGCCCCATAGCCAGTCTAAAAAAGCGCCACCCACTTCAAAAAACTGCTAAACTTTTCTACTGTAAATAGTGTCACAAGATAGAGCAACCAATGGGCAGACATTTATCATAGTAAAATAGGCCATCTAAACGGCAAACTAAAAGATGATTACAATCAGGGTGCACAGGCAGCAGGTGAAAAGCTGACTCAGATTTTGCCTTGGCCTGTGATCCGCATCAGCTCTACCGCCCTATTAAAGTGAAAGGAGACATAAGATGCATCTTCTTTTGAAATGCGATCATTAACTGATGCACCACTGGGATAGGACAGGTGATGAATTAAATAAAATTTGTTCAGCTCTTTTTTGAGGACAATACCCAACAGACAAACTTTAAAATTTGGAAAAGGAGGGGCATGAAATAGGCCAGAAATCATGGCCAATGCAACCTGTTTTTCAATGTTTTACCTAACCTAGTAGGTTTACAATGACAGATTTCAGGTTGCTTGCTAAAGAAAGCTCACTATGATAGAAAAAAGGGCCTCAGCGGAATTGCAGCTGCATCTCTATTGGGGTTCTGATATAACCATGGAGAAATCGAGACAATGCTCTCTGGTGTCCTTACCTTCTGTTGCACTTGCTGGTATACTGGTAAGCTTACCTGGCTTGGTGCAACGAACCGCTGGGTGCTGACCTCTGCAGGCAGAACATTCTTGTTCATAATTGTACAATCCGTAAAATTTGCAATGGTCTTCATTACAAAGCCAACACGCTTCTTGTTGCACGGCCACTGCTAATTTAGCGAGGGAGCAGAAGGTGGTGACCGAGTATTGAAAGGGCGGGGTTCTCTGTGACATGAAACCTAAGCCAAGTATCAGTGGCCTTGGTCCCCCAACCAACTTCTGATTGCAGTGAAAAATGCCTCCTAAATTCCTTGTCATATTTGTGCCATGCACTACCCTTGTGGGATTTAAAAGCAATATATATGGAGTCCATATAGATGAAAAATTCTGAACAGCGTTCGGGGGGGCCACTGGCTCATGACGCAACCGAGAACCGCAAAAGCTTGGAGCCAGTTGCTCATGCCATCTTTAGCCATCTTTTGTGCATGTGTCAATTGTCAATTGATCTTTAAAACATGAGTCTGCACTCTTTATCTACTATATGCTAGTCTGCTGAACTTAAAGACCAATTGTCTAATTATTGGTTATCCCATTTTTTTTTTGTCTCTTCATCTTAGTGAGCCACAAAAGGGCTAATGCCTCCGAAGAAAGCTTCTTTATGAAAACCTTCACAGGGTTTTTCAGGATGTTTAACCGACATGGAGGAGGGTTTTTTGGAACTAACTGACCTATTAAGACCTTTAGGGAAGCTACTAAATTGCCACCTGCTAACTTATTCCCATAGGACACCGTAAAATTAAACAGCTTGCAGATGGAAAATGTGGAGTTCCCAATGCGGTGTACTAGATCATGTGAAACTGGTCTTCCCCATGGCACGACCATCCGGCCGACAGCAAAGGCTCCTGCCTCTTGCAATGGTGGTCCCATCTAGATGAACTGCAGGAACTAACCAATGGGGAGCGCCTCCGGGAGGATCTGAAGTGGTGAGACCTCCTATTGCACCTTGATGCTTTAGAGGAATGGCTGGAACGTCTCCATTAGTATCCAGAGGCTCTGCTTCTTTCATGCGTGGTAGAGAACTGGGGACAAGTCCGGGATTGGGATCTTTAATTAACCCTATTATGTTCGAGTGGCAGGAGACTTGTGGTGGCTGAATGAGGCACAATAGATGGAGTGGGGATGTGGGTGGGACACTCAGGAGCATCAAAGAAAACCGCCTCATCTGCCTTGGATGAGGGCTGATTAGGGGCATCAACCTGCTCCTGAGTATCTGGGGGGGGTAATGGCTCCACCACAGAAGAGGAGCAGTCTGGGGTGCTACCAGTAGCACAGCATTTGCACAGGGCTGTAGGGGTAGAAATTAGCACCAGAGAAAACATGGACAGAGCCAAATCGAGCATGCTGTGAAGCCTTGGGGAGATTAGGCCTCTTTCACACATCAGTTTTTTGCCATCAGTCACAATGCGTCGTTTTTTGAAAAAACGGATCTTGTGACTGATGCCGCAGGATCCGTTTTTTTCTCATAGACTTGTATTAGCGACAGATGGCCTCACGTTTCATCCGGTCCGTCGAAAATTTTTGGTCCGTCGGCCGGATACGATGCACAAAGCAACATTTTTTGTCTCCGTCGAAAAATCGGACAGCAACAGATCCGTCGCTGTCCGTCGTTTGCTATAATGGAAGCCTATGCGTGCAGGATCTGTCGCCATCTTTCAAATGACGGATTCTGGTGACGGATTTGTTTTTTTTAACTGAGCATGCTTTTGACAGGTTAAAACACAAACAAAAGAATAGATATATACACATAGAATACATATATATATATATTGTAACATTTCCAGGGGGTATAGCTCTAGGATCGCTGTCTGGGTAGACAGAATGGCACGAAAACAGTTCATTCAGACAGCAGTTCTGGTGTAAAACTGGCCGCAACCAGCTTTATTAAAGTCCACAGCAAACAGATAAAAATAAAGCATAAACAGAAAACCTGGGCTTGTCTAGCCACTAACTACACACAGATCGATTTCCCTGTCTCTCCGGGTCCAGACTCTACCAGTCTGTTCCCAAAACAACACATATGATATATGTTACCAGTATGGAGTCTCCCAGATACTCCTCCTTGTGTCTGAAGACTCCTTCAGCGTCCAGACTTGAGAGAGATCCACTCCTATTCAGCCGCTATTCGCACGGATTCTCACTGAGACTACTCCTGTGTCCGGGGTACCTCCTGCACCCAGACTGAGATAGCTCACACTCCTGGAGACGCTTCTTGTGCCGGGACACCTCCCTGTGTCCAGACTGAGCGTGCTCCCAATCCTGGAGACTGCTTCTTGTGCCGGGACACCTTCCTGTGTCCAGACTAAGCCAGCTCCACTCTTGGATACTGCTTCTTGTGCCGGGACACCTTCCTGTGTCCAGGCTAAGCTAGTTCTCTCAATGTGTTTCCCAGACACCTACTTCTGGTTTCCTAATTATCACCTGAGTGGCCACAGGTTTGAGCTGCAAGTGTGCAATGAATGTAAGGTGTAGTGACCCCTCTCTACCACTAGGTCCACAACGCCACACATTTCCCTTATACGTAGGTGAAATGTACACCCCATTCAATACATACGCTCTCACTGTCTCACATATCCCCCCCCTCTTCTCCAGACCGGAGGGCTGGTCATCCAGACCGGAGGGCTGGTCAACAATCCAAAAGAGACAGTGAACTCCGGACCCTGCATCAGCACTATACTTCTATATAGGTCAGGTACCAGGAGCTGTCTCACGACCTCTCCCTGGACTTCAGTGTCCCTATACAATAGGTTATTGTTCATGGCAGCATGAGGAAACCTCTCCTCTTCTCCCAACATCACCTGCAAAGGAATTTCATTTTTATCACGGTCATCACCATTATCAGTATCATCACTATTATGATTAGCATCACCATCATTATCATCATCATCATCATTATCATCATCATCATTATCATGATCATCACATAAGTTTAAGCTTGTGGGGTTGAACACATAATATATCCAATCACCTCAACCCACAGTTCACACAGAGACCATGTACTTGTCCCTTGCTCTGTTCAGCCCCCCGGAATATTAGTCAATGACATTCGCTCATTCCTTAGGGACCTACCGTCTGTCATTGTCACAGACTTCGTCCAGTCACATTTCTGGGACGTAACCTTGTCAGGTCTCCCCTTCGCTCCCAGTTGTCAATCGTAACCTTGTCAGGTCTTGCCTGGGTATTTAAGGTCCGGTTAGACTCCGTACTGTCCTGTACTCTATCGGGTCGTCTGTATGGGCCTCTCAAACCTGAGTTACTGGAGGTCTCACTACCTCTAAACCCATGCCCACTACCCTCAGGACATCTTGTAAGGTCCCTAACTTCAGCCGTAGCTGTTCTGTTATTTAGGGTGCCCTTTCTCTGTCGGGTCTCACTATTCTTAGACGGCTGCCATCTTCTGCTGCTCAGATGATGCTGTCTATCTACTCGCTGTCTAGCGAGATTCAATTGTTCTACCTCTCGCAGGTAGGTCACACGGTACGCCACCAGCATGCGCACATATTCAAGACTTTCTTCCGTTCCTATAGCGTAGAATGACACCATGCCGTCTTCATCTGGTATCCAGTCCCGACGATCACGTGGACTGCTTACTTTCACCACACCAGACTTCTTCACCATTATCTGCATGGCTCGGCCATTTCTCCCAATCAGCTTTCTCACCAGAACATGAGGCACCCGGATGACCTCTTCCTGTAGACTGTGAGCTTTTCTCATAAGCTTTAGTTGTCTAACGGTTTGTTCTGTCTTCAACCGGAGAAACCGCTTTGTGCGAATACATCGCCAGTGCATGTCACTTAGGATTGCCACCCTCTTCACTGTAACTTCGGTCGTGGACAAGACCACCAGCTGTTTAGCTCCTGAAGTCGAGTACACCTTACAGGCTCCCACGGCCTTCCTAAACGCTTCATGCACAAACTCACGGTGCATTCTTCTCTCAAGTCCTCGGGTACATCTACGAGGCACTTGTACCGACACGTTTCGGTCTCACCAGTGGTTTCCAGACGATCAATCAGCTCAGGGTTCAGGGACAACTGACTGTCAGCTTCTTCCCCCTTTAGGCTTCTTCTGAGCTGACTCACAGCTACAAATTCGTGAATTTCCGTCCTGACCACTTCCATTTCACATTTATCTTCCGTTACCACCCTCTTAGCTCTCCTCAGGTCTATCTTCTCTTGGCAAAAGGGAGCGAGTGCAACGTGTTTGCCCTTTTCTTTCTCCAAGGAGGCCTTGTTCATCGAGTGACACTGTATCAGGCGACTTTTAAGCCCGAGAACTTCTTCCTCTAGTTCCGCCATTCGCCTCTCAGCAGCCCGTCTCTGAAGCTTCTCTTGCGTCCACTGGGCTTGTAACCACTCCTTGAGCTCCTTGATCTCGGCTCCGACATCCACCGAATTATCCGAACTCACATCACTCGAGGAAGTATCTGCTTTACACCTCCCATCTCCAGTGGCCAACTCCTGGCCCTGGTCTGTAGCTTCTCTGATGGACTCCTCCATCTTTTCCTGCTCAGCTTCCATTTGGCTGAGCTTTTCCTTAAGGCGCATCTCCACCTTCTGGAGAGTATCACAGGACATCTGTAGCTCCTTCACCTGAGCTTCCAGACCTAGGGTCTTTCTGCGCAGATCACCATTTTCATCACGAGTGTCCTGCAGAGTGGTCTCAACCACCTGGCGCATTTGCTCTGCATCCATCTTCTCCTCTTCTAGTTTTTCTTTGACCCTGAGAAGATCCGCATAATCTCTCTTCATCTGTTGCAGTTCCCTACTGTGTTCACCACACTCCTTCTTGGAGTCACACAGCTCCTGGTTGAGCTGTTCGCGCAATCGTTCTAGGATTTGTTCACTTCCAGAAACTCCATCCTGCAGCGCCTCCTTCTCACGCTTCAACTGCAAAACCTCTTCCTTGATTTTGCGGCGGTCCTCTTTAATGGCAAAGAACATATTCTGCCACAGGATAACTTCCTCGTTGCTTCCTTCTAGGACTCGCTGGTCTGAGGATACGTCCTCCAGGTTTTCACATAATTGCAGCATGTCACTCTGATACTGCAGCCGAATAGGTTCCAGCTCTTGGCCATGACTGGCCCCCTCCTTTTCTACCTCTAAAGGAGAATCCACACTTGAAGCATAGGCAGACAGTACTACATTTTCTTCATTTTCATTTTCAGCGAGTACTACCGGAACAACCTTTTTGTGGCCCTTGCGCCGTCTACGACGAGAGGAGGACTCTCTTCCCTCGTCTAGCCTCTCCTGACTGAACTCACTTTTTACTTTCATAGTGTCCCAGTCAGCTACGGGTCTGTGTCACTCCCCATGGTGTTGTGAACTAACAGGTCACCTCCCACTTTGACGTCACCCCCTTCTACTGGAGCTACCCCGTTATCAACGGTCACATTGTCATTTTTAGGAGGTACCAACCCACCACCAGTAACAATTTTCAGTTTTCCACACTCTACACTCTTGTGAAAATCCACCCCTTTTTTAGACTCCGCCCCCTTTTTAACAACCACACCGGCAGGGTAATTTTTACACAAAAAATCAGCAGTAGTCTTAGGACTCAGTTCACAACATCTCTTACCACCTCCCCGGGCATTCTGTGACAACACTGGCACCCCCGGAGAGTCCATAGAACGGTCCACTGCCGCCATTCCATACGGTGCCCATAGCTCCCGCACCATGTCCAGTTGCATGTCCAGTAGACATTTCTCAAATATGCGGTCCGACTTGTCAGACCCATTCGCTGCTCTGTTCACAGCCATCGCGGAGCACTGTTCACTCCAGAACTTCACCGCTTTCCCTTGAAAAAATCTTCGTGGCCCCGCCGAGCCACAGCAAAACTGGATTTGAGTGCGACGACAATCTTCGTAACCCCCACCGAGTCACAGCAAGATGCCTTCGTGACCCCACTGAGTCACAGCAAGATGCCTTCGTGACCCCACTGAGTCACAGCAAGATGCTTGTATCCACACTCGTCGTCCATGCTGTCAGACTTCTCTGTCTTAACAACGGCAGTCTTCACTCAAGACATACACACTCCACAGCCTTTTCCATAGAAAAATTAGCTCTGCTGTGCAGACACTTTTTTTTTTTTTCTTTGCATAGTCTATTAGGGCTCCTGTCTCTTTAAGACTGCTCCAAACAGACGTTTCTGCTGACACACTTTTTTTTTTTTTTCCTCTGCTGCTATTTCAACAGACTTCACCTTTATTGCTGTCTCCAAGCTACTGTGCTGCATGCACACTCCAGCACTAACTGTATCAGCCACTGCGCTGCCCGCATTCTCCACCAATTGTAACATTTCCAGGGGGTATAGCTCTAGGATCGCTGTCTGGGTAGACAGAATGGCACGAAAACAGTTCATTCAGACAGCAGTTCTGGTGTAAAACTGGCCGCAACCAGCTTTATTAAAGTCCACAGCAAACAGATAAAAATAAAGCATAAACAGAAAACCTGGGCTTGTCTAGCCACTAACTACACACAGATCGATTTCCCTGTCTCTCCGGGTCCAGACTCTACCAGTCTGTTCCCAAAACAACACATATGATATATGTTACCAGTATGGAGTCTCCCAGATACTCCTCCTTGTGTCTGAAGGCTCCTTCAGCGTCCAGACTTGAGAGAGATCCACTCCTATTCAGCCGCTATTCGCACGGATTCTCACTGAGACTACTCCTGTGTCCGGGGTACCTCCTGCACCCAGACTGAGATAGCTCACACTCCTGGAGACGCTTCTTGTGCCGGGACACCTCCCTGTGTCCAGACTGAGCGTGCTCCCAATCCTGGAGACTGCTTCTTGTGCCGGGACACCTTCCTGTGTCCAGACTAAGCCAGCTCCACTCTTGGAGACTGCTTCTTGTGCCGGGACACCTTCCTGTGTCCAGACTAAGCCAGCTCCACTCTTGGATACTGCTTCTTGTGCCGGGACACCTTCCTGTGTCCAGGCTAAGCTAGTTCTCTCAATGTGTTTCCCAGACACCTACTTCTGGTTTCCTAATTATCACCTGAGTGGCCACAGGTTTGAGCTGCAAGTGTGCAATGAATGTAAGGTGTAGTGACCCCTCTCTACCACTAGGTCCACAACGCCACACATTTCCCTTATACCTAGGTGAAATGTACACCCCATTCAATACATACGCTCTCACTGTCTCACAATATATATATAAAATACATGTCATTGAGACACACATATATATATATATATTATTTATAGTTCATGGAGTTCTACATAGCATAACAGCCGCTAAATCAATTGCTGGCTTCAGTAAAATCATTACTGAACCCGACATGATATGACACATGGTGTACATATAATAAACCATGTCATATCAAAACGATTTATATATGTCATTGTTTAACCAATTTAGTAGTGTTAGGAAAAATTAGGAGATCTAGGGGTTAAATTTAAGGCTATAATCGCGGAAAAAAATTGCATGGGCTCCCGCGCAATTTTCTCCGCCAGAGACGGAAAGCCAGTGAGTGAGGGCAGATATTAAAGGGGTTGTCCAGTACTTTAAATTAACCTCCCAATGTGTCCCCCCGGGGCCCCTAATGAATTGTGTAAATACCTCATGTTGTCTATACTGCCTGTGAGCAGTGCTATTGCTGGCCTCTCACAGGCAGTGCGTGACCCACGGCTGCAGCCAGCTTTTGCTTCCGCTAACATCCCGACAAGTGCTGGCAGCAGCCGGGGGTCCCTCTTCCTCCTTCCGCCCTGGCTCCCAGGCTGCGGGCGCGTCACACCCGTCATCCACCGTGCGCTCATTCATTGAGAAAGCGCCCGGTGGATGCTGGGTGTGACCCGGGGGGTAACCCTGCCCACAACCCAGCAGCCACTGTGGGGACCCAGCGCTGAGTCATGCCTCACATGTCGTGACGTCAGCGCTGGGTCACGCTGCCTGTGAGCGGCCACAGATAGCGCCGCTCACAGGCAGTATAGGCGACATAAGGTATTTACAAAATTCATTAGGGGCCCTGGGGGGATACATTGGGTGGTTAATTTAAAGTACCGGACAACCCCTTTAGTAGCCTAGAGAGAGACCATTGTTTTTGGCCCCCCCGGCTACAAACATCTGGCCCCAGCCACCCCAGAAAAGGCACATCTACAACATGTGCCTTTTCTGCCACTTAGCCTCTCTATTCCCATTGCCTTTAGTGGTGGCTCATGGGTTAATAAGGGGTTAATGTCACCTTGCTATTTAAAGGTGACATTAATCCGGGTTAATGATGAACAGGTGTCAATAAGACAACTATCCATTATTAATCCTATAATAGTAAAGGGTTAAAAAAAACACACATTAATGAAAAATTCTTTTAATGAAATAATTACACAAAGTTTTTGACCAAATTTATTATTCTGCTATTTCAACTGAATCCCTTGTTTTCCATTGAAAAATAATAAAATAAAAAAACAACAATATCCATACCTCTCCGCAGTTCAGTCAGGTCCCATGCTGCAATCCATCACAAGGAGTTAACTAGTTTACAACTGGGACCGATGCTAATGCTACCGGCCCAGCTGTAAACCACTGCAGAATGAATGAAATCAGTCTGCGTAGGCACCCCTGCTGACCGGAGATGAACTCAGGAGCGTGGGAAAGTTTCTAATGGCACATGGTCTATATTTTTTAGCTATATCTATCTGGCATCCTCTTGCTGCTTTATATTGTAAGATGTTCACTGTTCTGTGTAGGTAATCAGATTTCAGCAGCACTGCCTTAACCCCTTAATGACAGCCGATACGCCTTTTAACGGCGGTAGTTAAGGGTACTTATAACACAGCAATTAACGGGGCTGTGGAAAAAGCCTATAGCGCCCCCCAGAGTCTGATTTTCTCCGGGCTCTTGGCTGCTGAGGGTAGCCGAGACCCCAGAGAACATGATTCGGGTCCGTTTTTACCTACCCCGATTTTGCGATCGCCATTATTAACTGTATAACGGCGACCGCAAAAAAAAAGCCACAATTTTCCATTTACTTTCTGTCTCCTCTGATGTGATCACACATCAGAGGAGACAGAAATAGGGTCCCCAATCCCCCCCCGGTACCTCCCGGTGGTCCTCGGGCCCTCCTGCCTCCTCCGATGGGTGCCACCATCTTGGTCTGGCTGGCAGATTCCATTCATTCATTCATTCAATGTACATTTTGATCACTATGATAAACCATATCACCTTTATCACCTCCTTAATTAGGGAAATATAATGAAATAAAGAAAATATATTTATTTTCATTTTTCCGTTAGGGTTAGAAATAGGCCTAGGGTTGGAATTAGGGTTAGGTTTAGAATTAGAGTTAGGGTTAGAATTAGAGTTAGGGTTGGAATTAGGGTTAGGGTTGGAATTAGGGTTGAGGTTAGGGTTTAGGGATTAGGGTTAGGGTTGGGATTAGGGTTATGGGTGTGTTTGGGTTAGGGTTGGAGCTAGAATTGAGGGGTTTCCACTATTTAGCCACATCAGGGGGTCTCCAAATGCGACATGGCGCCACCAATGATTCCAGCCAATTTTGCGTTCAAAAAGTCAAATGGTGCTCCCTCCCTTCCGAGCCCAGACGCATGCCCAAACAGTAGTTCCCCCTCACATATCAGCGTACTCAGGAAAAATTGCACAACAACTTTTGTGGTCCAATTTCTCCTGTTACTCTTGTGAAAATAAAAAATAGCAGGCTAAAAAATCATTTTTGAGGGAAAAAAAATTTTTTTATTTTCACGGCTTTGCGTATAAACTTCTGTGAAGCACTTGGAGATTCAAAGTGCTCACCACCATCTAGATAACTCTTGGGGGGTCTAGTTTCCAAAGTGGGGTCACTTGCATGGGGTTTCTACTGTTTAGGCACATCAAGGGCTCTGCAAACGCAAGATGACGCCCGCAGAACATTCCATCAAAGTCTGCATTCCAAAATGGTGCTCCTTCCATTCCGAGCTCTCTCATGTGTCCACACAGTGGTTCCCCCCACATATGGGTATGCCCGTACTCAGGACAAATTGCTCAACAACTTTTGTAGTCCAATTTCTCCTGTTACCCTTGTGAAAGTAAAAAATAATGGGCTAAAAAATAATTTTTTAAGGAAAAAAATCATTTCTTTATTTTCACGGCTCTGTGTTATAAATTTCTGTGAAGCACTTGGGGGTTCAAAGTGCTCACCACACATCTAGATAAGCTCCTTGGGAGGTCTAGTTTCCAAACTGGGTTCAGTTGTGAATGTGTTAGAAATGAATTCTGAGCAGAAGCTCCCTCTGGTGATTACAAACAGAACTGAACTATTCAATGAAGATTGTGAAGATTGGCAATCAGGTGTTACAGACTGGTCTTATATAAGGGAGGTTCCCTCCCATCAGGGTTGCCGGTGATCAATTGTTCTTGTCTCAACTTTGGTTCCTGGTTCACTTGGAAGCTTGCTGTGTCTTGCCTGCATCTTCTGCTAACAGATAAGACATTTTCTGCTTTTATTTTTGTGCTTGCTTTTTGCATTTTGTCCTGCACTTCTGTGGAGGTCAGCCAGGTCCCCTTCGGGGGCTTGTGCTCCTCTCAGTTTATCTGAACCACTGTTATTTGTTCATTTGCCTTTTACAGTTTTTTCAGTGGCTGCTGCTTAGTTTTTGTTACACCAGAGAACTAATTTAGGTGGTAGAGGTCGTGTGATCTCAGGTATTTTTGCAATTAGTGAGTTGGTATTTTTTTTAGGGTTTTTTGGATTGCAGTAAGTGTCCTTCCTATCCTTTTCTTTCTAGGAAGATTGGGCCCCAACGTTTGCTCATACTATTTTCTGTCTGTGTCTGTATTTCCTCTTGTCTAACCGCCATTACATGTTTGGGGGCTTCCTATGTTCTTTGGGGATCTGCTCCGGGGCAGATACTTTTCCTCTTTCTATCTTTAGGTGTAGTTAGCTTCTCAGGCTGTGACGAGGCGTCTAGGACCAACGTAGGTACGCTCCACGGCTGCCTTTAGTTGTGGTTAGTCAGGGTACTGCAATCCAGTAGATTCCAACCTCTCTGGTGTATTGCCTTTTTTGCCTGCTCTCCACAGCTACCAAATCATAACAGTATCACCGGCCTAACTGAAAATTATATGGTACTCACAGAAGGGAAAGATAGTGTAAAAAAGAAAAAAAAAAAAAGTTGTCAGAGTTGTCAGAGATATATATATTTTTTTCTTTTTTTTCTCTGGGTGCTGAGGATTTTTTTTTTCTCTCAATGGAGTTTGCACAGTTGTCTGGCCGTGTGGATCAGCTTGCCACTGAAGTTCGAGTATTGGTACCTATCTTGCTGGTTTGCCGGTTGTGGAACCTAGGATCCCCATGCCAGATTTGTTTTTAGGGGATCGAGCTAAATTTTTGAATTTCAAAAATAACTGTAAGTTGTTTTTTGCCTTAAAACCTAAGTCCTCAGGGAACGCAGCACAGCAGGTTCAAATTGTCATCTCTCTCCTGCATGGCGATCCTCAGGATTGGGCTTTTTCCCTGACACCTGGGGATCCTGTTTTGAGTAATGTTGATGCATTTTTTCTGTCTCTGGGGTTATTGTACGATGAACCTAATGTCACTGATCAAGCTGAAAATGCCTTGTTGGCATTAAATCAGGGGCTTGAGGACGCTGAGTTGTATTGTCAGAGATTCCGAAGGTGGGCAGTCCTGATCAAATGGAATGATGATGCTTTGGCAGCCCTTTTTCGAAAGGGTCTGTCAGAGAATGTAAAAGATGTTATGGTGGGTTTCCCTGCTCCCTCTGGTCTCAATGATTCCATGTCATTGGTGATTCAAATTGACAGACGTTTGCGTGAGCGTAGAGGTATGCGTGGAATAGTGTTGCCTTGTGAACCAGCTTCTGAACCCATGCAGTGTGATAGAGTGGCTTCTGGGGCACAGAGTCATGAGTTTCGAAAACGCAATGGGTTATGTTTCTCTCATGCTATTTCAGTCTGCCCTAAGCGGGGAAGAAGTTTTGCACGCTCAGTTGTCTTGGGTAGTGTTCAGACTAAATTTCTGTTGACTGTTACCCTAATTTGCTCCCTGTCCACATTTTCTGCTCAGGCTTTTGTTGATTCGGGAGCAGCTATTAACCTGATGGATTTTGATTTTGCTAAACGTTGTGGGTTTCCCTTGATACCCCTACGGAAGTCTATTCCCCTACTGGGGATTGATTCTACCCCTTTGGCTGAGAATAAACCCCAGTTCTCTACTCAGGTGATAATGAGGGTTGAACCTGATCATCAGGAGAGTTGCAAATTTTTGGTGCTGTATAATTGCATGACATTATTGTACTAGGTTTCCCTTCGTTACAGTCTCATAATCCTGTTTTGGATTGGAAATCTGTGTCTGTAACCAGTTGGGGCTGCCAATGTGTTAATGCCAACACTCCTGTTTTTTCTGCCTCTCCCCAGGCTCAGGATGTTCCTGACTTTTTGACTGATTTTTCTGATGTGTTTAGCGAAAGTAAATATGCATCCTTGCCTCCCCATAGGAGCTATGACTGCGCTATTGAATTAGTGCCTGGTAGTAAATTCCCTAAAGGTCGACTTTTAACTTGTCTGTACCTGAACATGACGCTATGCGGTGTTATATCAAGGAGTCATTGGAGAAGGGGCATATCAGACCATCCTCTTCACCCTTGGGTGCCGGTTTTTTCTTTGTGGCCAAAAAGGATGGTTCATTAAGGCCGTGTATTGATTATCGTCTCTTGAACAATATCACTGTGAAATATCAATATCCGTTACCCTTGATTTCTGACCTGTTTTCCAGGGTGAAAAGTGCTACTTGGTTTACCAAGCTTGACCTCAGGGGGGCGTATAACCTTATTCGCATTAAGCACGGGGATGAATGGAAGATGGCATTTAATACCCCAGAGGGGCATTTTGAGTACCTAGTGATGCCCTTTGGGCTCACTAATGCTCCTTCCGTCTTCCAGTCCTTCATGAATGACATTTTCAGGGATTTTGTGGATAAATTTCTGATTGTTTATTTGGATGATATCTTGATTTTTCCCAATGACTGGGACTCTCATGTGAAACATGTTCGGACTGTGTTCCAGATTTTGAGAGAGAATGCTCTGTATGTGAAGGGATCAAAGTGTCAGAGGATCTCATTTCTGGGATTCATTTTGTCCCCATCTGTTATTGAAATGGACCCGGTCAAGGTTCAGGCCATCTGTGATTGGGTCCAACCTACTTCATTAAAGGCTCTTCAGAGATTCTTGGGTTTTGCCAATTTTTATCGTAAATTTATTGGTAATTTCTCTGTTATTGTTAAACCATTGACTGATTTGACCAAGAAGGGTTCTGATGTGGTGAATTGGCCTCCTGAGGCAGTCTCTGCGTTTCAGGAACTTAAGCAGAGATTCACTTCTGCTCCTGTTCTACGGCAGCCTGATGTTTCTCTGCCATTTCAGGTGGAGGTTGATGCCTCTGAAATTGGGGCAGGTGCCGTTTTGTCCCAAAGAGATCCAGAGACCTCTAAAAGTAACCCTTGTGCCTTTTTCTCTCGAAAATTTTCTCCAACTGAACGTAATTATGACGTGGGTAATCGGGAGTTATTGGCCATGAAGTGGGCTTTTGAAGAGTGGAGACATTGGCTGGAGGGAGCCAAACATCAGGTGGTGGTCCTCACGGACCATAAGAATCTGGTTTATCTGGAATCAGCCAAGCGACTTAATCCTAGACAGGCCAGGTGGGCCTTGTTTTTCACACGTTTTAATTTTGTGGTTTCCTTTCTTCCTGGCACTAAGAATGTTAAAGCGGATGCCCTCTCGAGGAGTTTCCTTGCGGACTCTCCTGAGTTATCTGATCCTGCTGTTATTTTGAAAGAGGGTGTAGTTCTTTCCGCCATCTCGCCCAATTTGAGACTGGCTCTGGAAGGGTGTCAGGAGGATAAACCCGAGCGCTGCCCTATTGGGAAATTGTTTGTCCCAGACCGGTGGAAAAAGAGTGTGATGACTGAGATTCATTGTTCAGCGTTGGCCGGTCATCCCGGAATTTTTGGTACCAGAGACTTGGTTAGTCGGTCCTTTTGGTGGCCTACTTTGTCTCGTGACGTCAGGGAATTTGTGCAGTCCTGCGGGACTTGCTCTCGCTCCAAGCCTTGCTCTCGCTCTAGTGGTTTGTTGATCCAATTCCTGTGCCCAAGAGACCATGGACCCATATCTCTATGGATTTCATTTCCGACCTCCCTGTTTCTCAGAGAATGACCGTTATCTGGGTGATTTGTGATAGGTTTTCCAAAATGATACATCTTGTGCCATTACCTAAGTTGCCTTCCTCCTCCGAATTGGTGCCTTTGTTCCTTCAGCACGTGGTTCGGTTACACGGCATTCCTGAGAACATTGTGTCTGACAGAGGAGTCCAGTTTGTTTCCAGATTTTGGAGGACTTTTTGTTCTAAACTTGGTGTTCAATTGTCTTTCTCCTCGGCTTTTCATCCTCAGACCAATGGACAAACTGAGAGAACAAACCAGACATTGGAGACTTATCTGAGATGCTTTGTGTCTGCTGATCAGGATGACTGGGTCTCTTTTTTGCCTTTGGCTGAGTTTGCTCTTAACCCCTTACTGCCATCAGACGTACTATCCCGTCCATGGTACCTGGGCCCGTATGACCATGGACGGGAGCGCAGCCGATCGCGCCGGGTGTCAGCTGATTATCACAGCTGACACCCAGCACTATGTGTCAGGAGCAGTCACAGACCGCTCCCGGCACATTAACCCCTGGCACACCACGATCAAACATGATCGCGCTGTACCAGGGGGCACAGGAGAGGATCGCGCAGGCAGGGGGCTCCCTGCGCGCTCCCCTGAGACCCTCAGAGCAGCGCGATGTGTCGCGCTATTCTGAGGGTCCGTCCTCCCTCCAGGTCCCCGGATCCAAGATGGCGCCGGGGCCCTGCAGGGAGGCGGCTTCCTCAGTGCCTGCTCTCAGCAGGCACTGAGAAGCCTGCAGCACTGCCAGAGCTATCGCTGGTGTGACAGAGTGCTGTGCACACTGTCACACCAGCGATCTGCTAAAATACTGTGATGTCCCACCTTGGGACAAAGTAAAAAAGTTAAAAAAAATGAAAATAAAAAGTGGTAAAAAAAATCATAAAAAAAAAAAAAATATTCCCCAATAAATTCATTTCTTCCTGTAAATAAAAAAACCAAAACAATAAAAGTACACATATTTGGTATCGCCGTGTCCGTAACGACCCCCCCTATAAAACTATCCCACTAGTTAACCCCTTTAGTGAACCCCTTAAAAAAAAAAAATAAGCAAAAAATCAATGCTTTATCATCATACCGCCGAACAAAAAGTGGAATAACACGCGATCAAAAAGACCGATATAAATACTCATGGTACCGCTGAAAATGTCATCTTGTCCCGCAAAAAACGAGCCGTCATACAGCATCATCAGCGAAAAAATAAAAAAGTTGTAGCTCGCAGAATAAAGCGATGCAAAAATAATAATTTTTTAGATAAAATTGCTTTTATTCTATAAAAGCCCCAAAACATAAAAAAATGATATAAATGAGGTATCACCGTAATCGTACTGACCCGAAGAATAAAACTGCTTTATCAATTTTACCACACGCGAAATGGTATAAACGCCTCCCCCAAAAGAAATTCATGAATTGCTGATTTTTATTCATTCTAACCTCCCAAAAATCGAAATAAAAAGCGATCAAAAAACGACACATGCTCAAAAATGGTACCAATAAAAACGTCACCTCGTCCCGCAAAAAATAAGACCTCACTTGACTCTGTGAGCCAAAACATGCAAAAATTATAGCTCTCAAAATGTGGTGATGCAAAAAACTACTTTTTGCAATAAAAAGCGTCTTTTAGCGTGACAGCTGCCAATCACAAAAACCCGCTATAAATAGTAAATCAAACCCCCCTTTATCACCCCCTTAGTTAGGGAAAAATAATAAAATTAAAAAAATTTATTTATTTCTATTTTTCCATTAGGGTTAGGGTTGCGGCTAAAGTTAGGGTTAGGGTTGGCGCTAACGTTAGGATTAGGGTTAGGGTTGGGATTAGGGTTAGGGGTGTGTTAGGGTTAGGTTTGTGGTTAGGGTTGGGACTAGGGTTAAGGGTGTGTTGGGGTTAGGGTTGGAGTTAGAATTGGGGGTTTCTGCTGTTTAGGCACATCAGGGGCTCTCCAAATGTGACATGGCGTCTGATCTCAATTCCAGTCAATTCTGCGTTGAAAAAGTCAAACGGTGCTCCTTCACTTCTGAGCTCTGCCATGCGCCCAAACAGTAGTTTACCCCCACTTATGGGGTATCAGCGTACTCAGGACAAATTGCACATTAACTCTTGGGGTCCAATGTCTTCTGTTACCCTTGGGAAAATAAAAAACTGGGGGCGAAAATATAATTTTTGTAAAAAAAAAATGATTTTTTTTGTTTTTACGGCTGTATGTTATAAACTTCTGTGAAGCACTTGGGGCTTCATAGCGCTCACCACACATCTAGATAAGTTCCTTGTGGGGTCTATTTTCCAAAATGGGGTCACTTGTGGGGGGTTTCCACTGTTTAGGCACATCAGGGGCTCTCCAATTGCAACATGACGCCCCAGACCAATCCATCAAAGTCTGCAATCCAAAACGTCACTACTTCCCTTCCGAGCCCCGACGTGCACCCATACAGTAGTTTACTCCCACATATTGGGTATCAGCGTACTCAGGACAAATTGGACAACAACTTTTGGGGTCCAATTTCTCCTGTTACCCTTGTGAAAATAAAATATTGGGGGCAAAAATATCATTTTTGTAAAAAA
Source organism: Oophaga sylvatica (assembly GCA_033576555.1). Taxonomy (NCBI): domain Eukaryota; kingdom Metazoa; phylum Chordata; class Amphibia; order Anura; family Dendrobatidae; genus Oophaga; species Oophaga sylvatica. The sequence goes on along the minus strand of JARQOD010000411.1, from coordinate 25,642 downwards.
AAAAGATTTTTTATTTTACTGCTGTACTTTATAAACTTCTGTGAAGCACTTGGGGGTTCAAAGTGCTCACCACACATCTAGATAAGTTCCTTGAGGGGTCTAGTTTCCAAAATAGTGTCATTTGTGGGGGGTTTCCACTGTTTAGGCAGATCAGGAGCTCTCCAAACACGACATGGCATCCAGCCAATTCTGCGTTGAAAAAGTCAAACGGCGCTCCTTCCCTTCCAAACTCTGCCATGCACCCAAACAGTGGTTTACCCCCACATATGGGGTATCAGCGTACTCAGGACAAATTGCACAATAACTTTTGGAGTCTTGTTACCCTTGGGAAAATAATAATTGGGGTGAAAAGATCAATTTTGTGGAAAAAATATGATTTTTTAATTTTACGGCTCTACGTTATAAACTTGTGTGAAAGTGAAGCACTTGGGGGTTCAAATTGCTCACCAAAGATCTAGATAAGTTCCTTAGGGGGTCTAGTTTCCCAAATGGGGTCACTTGTGGCGGGTTTCCACTGTTTAGGCACATCAGGGACTCTCCAAATGCAACATGGCGTCTAATCTCAATTCCTGCCAATTTTGGTTGGAAAAAGTCAAATGGTGCTCCTTCCCTTCCGAGCTCTGCCGTGCGCCCAAACAGTGATTCCCCCCCACATATGGGGTATCAGCGTACTCAGGACAAATTGGACAACAAATTTTGAGGTCCAATTTCTCCTGTTACCTATGGGAAAATAAAAAATTAGTGACTAAGAGTGTAAGGTTCTATGTATATATTCCTGAAACTCAGTTTGTTCGTCAGCCATTTTACTTTCTGTCTTGCTGCAGCTATCTTGCCCTCAGTCAAAATGGAGTTTCCAGCTTGCATGTTCCCGCCCTGATTCTCTCCTTTGCTTCTTAAGCAGCCACAGCTGAGCAATCAGTGCTTCAGAATCTAGCCTGCAGTGAACCTGTGACTTGACTCCTGTAAGCCTTGGACCTTGTACTCCAGCTATTCCTACTGAGGAACTCTGAAGCACTTGTGGACTCTGAACCCTGCTCTTTGAAAGACCCACGTTTGCATGGACTTACGGTAACAGAGAAGAAGATCCTGAATCTGTATTGGAGAGTGATTGCTGAGCTTGGATTACTCTGGCCTGCTGTGTCTCCTGTTTCTGTGTCTGCAAACTGTGTGACTATTTCTGCCAACTTGTATGAAGTAATACAGGACTTTTCTATATCAAACCTGTGACTCCTGTGTTTTCATCGCACCCAAGCACAAGACGCTATATGAACTGTACTACATACATTACAAGATTCTGAAGCCAAAACGTTAGTGTCTGCTGGGTCTGGAAGGCTGTGTCTGCTGTACTGTGGATATCAGACGTCCGGTTGTACTTTCTGTGATGACAGTGGTTGTGACTTCTCACAACCATTCCAGGTGAGCAATTCCCTTAAGTTTTTTCTTTTTGCAGTGCTACCACAGGTAAACACTATTGTTTTTTTTTTTTCCTTTCTTTTCTCTTTTTTGTCTGCTGTAACTCTGGATATCAGATGTCAGGTTGAAACTTTCTGTGATGATAGTGGTTGTGACTTCTCACAACCATTCCAGGTGAGCAGTTCCTTTAATTTTTTTTTCTCTCTGCAGTGTTGCCACAGGTGAACACTATTGTTTTTTTTCTCTCCTCTTCTTCCAGTAATCCTGTCTTAAAAGATCTGGAAAATGGAGGCCGCATAAAGGAACTTTGCGGAGTGACTGATAATATCCTTGCAGATTTGCAGAATATAAAGACCCGTTTTACAAATCTACAGGACCTCAATAATCACAATTTGCAAGTGGTTGGACAGACTACCCAGGATTTGCGAGCCAGGATTGAGGTTCTAGAGGGGCGAGTCCAGGCTCCTGCCGTAGCCCCGAGTGCTGGGATTCCCAAGTTGCCCCCTTTTCGTTTTGGCGGTGAACGTGAGAAATTCAGGGGATTTATTAATCAATGCAATCTTTTTTTTTCTGCACATGCTTCACAATTTCCCACTGAACGATCTAAGGTGCTTACTATAATTATGTTGCTTACCAACAAGGCTTTAATGTGGGCAAACCCTCTGATTGAGACTGAGGATGATTGTTTGAATCACCTTGATGATTTTATTTCAGCCATGGGGCAGGTGTTTGATGACCCCAATCGAGGTGCAACAGCTGAAGCAGCCATGTTAGCTTTGCGCCAAGGTAAGCACTCGGTAGCTGAATATGCCTTGGATTTCAGGAGATGGGCCCTTGATACCACCTGGGACAGTTCCGCCAAAAAATCTATTTTTCGAAAGGGGTTATCTCCACTGATTAAGGATGAACTTGCTCGTGCCGACCCTCCCACTGCGTTAGGTGACTTTATTAACTACTGCATCCGTATTGATACTCGTCTGACTGAACGCAGGCAAGAGAGATGGTTCGAAAGCAATCGTACTAACCTTTTCCTACCTTCCTCTCCAGCTAAGGAACCTTTGAGTAGGATTACACGGGAACCTGAACCTGAACCCATGCAGGTAGACTCTTTACAACGACGGGTTAGTGATGCACGCAAGGAACATCGTTTTAAGGAGAATCTATGTTTCTATTGTGGTAAGTCAGGGCACTTCATTATAAACTGCCCCAGCCGTTCTCGTAAGACTACTGCAGCACTCATTCATTGTGAGTGTTGCGAGAGGGGATCTGTCAGGTCCGAGCCTCAGGCTCCAGAGAGATCTGCAGCAACAGATCTTGATTTCTCTGACTTAAACTCCATTACCTCTGAGGACGTTGACTGTGTAAACGCTGCCATTTTTCAAGTTTCCTCAGCGGTGTCCCAGCTGAGTTGTAAGAAAAACAATTCTCATTGCTTTCTTTCCATCAAACTCTGGGTTGACTCAGCTTGGGTGTCTAGCTCTGCTATGATCGACTCAGGGGCAAGTGGAAATTTTATGGATGCCTCCTTTGCTCTGAAACAGGGAATACGTTCAGTGAAGAAGGCTACTCCAGTACAGATGGAAACTGTGGATGGCTCCCTGCTGACCTCTGGACCAGTGGATCAGGAAACAGAGCCTTTGAGGGTTCTTATGGGTAAAGATCATCAAGAGAAACTGTCCTTTATGCTTATCTCTTCTCCCCACTTTCCCATTATTCTAGGGCTACCATGGCTGCAGGCTCAGAATCCTACCATTAACTGGGAGACCAAGGAATTACACTTTCCAGAGAAACAGATGAGTCCAAAAGTTTCAGCTTGCTCTGTTCCTAAAGGAATCATGTCAGTCCCTGAACTACCAGCTGTATACCAGGACTATGTGGATTTATGTGACAAGAAGAACGCTGACCAGCTTCCTCCTCACCGTCCATATGATTGTCCAATTGAATTATTGCCTGGAGCAGAGATACCTTTTGGTAAGATCTACCCCCAGGCGGGGCCCGAGCTAAAGGCTTTAAAGGATTACATAGATGAAAATCTAGCCAAGGGCTTCATACGCCCCTCTTCATCTCCTGCAGGTGCACCCATCTTCTTTGTAAAGAAGAAAGATGGATCTCTGAGACCATGCGTAGACTATAGGGAACTCAATAAGGTTACTATTAGAAACCGTTATCCATTGCCTTTAATCCCTGAGTTATTGGAGAGAGTGCGACATGCTAAAATTTTTTCTAAACTAGATCTTCGTGGGGCCTATAACTTAGTCCTATTAGACCTGGGGATGAATGGAAGACTACATTCAGGTCACGCTATGGACACTTTGAATATCTAGTTATGCCTTTTGGTCTGAGTACCGCCCCAGCCACTTTCCAACACTTGGTGAATGACATCTTCAGGGATCTTCTAGATACATTCGTGGTAATTTATTTGGATGATATTCTAATTTTTTCTAACTCCACAGAGGAACATCATGTGAGAATGGTCTTGGAACGTCTAAGACAAAATCATCTTTACATCAAACTTGAAAAGTGTGAATTTCATAGGACCGAAATTCAATTTCTGGGGTATGTACTGTCTACACAAGGAATTAGTATGGATGGAAGCAAAACCCAAGCCATCAAGGATTGGCCAAGTCCTAGAAATGTGAAGGAGGTACAGCGCTTCATCGGGTTTGCCAACTTCTATAGACGTTTCATTAGAAATTTCTCTGAGGTAGTGTCACCTATCACTCAACTTACCCGGAAAGAGTCTAGGTTTTGCTGGACTCCCCAAGCCCAGGAAGCATTTTCCCGTCTAAAAGATAAATTTACCACTGCACCTATTCTAGTACATCCCAACCCCGAGCTTGCCTTCATAATAGAGGTGGATGCTTCAGACTGTGCCGTTGGAGCTATACTCTCTCAGAGAACAGGTGAGAAGAATGTCTTGCATCCCTGTGCCTTCTTTTCCCAGCAGTTGTCTTCGGCTGAGAGGAACTACGATGTGGGCAATAGAGAGTTGTTGGCCATTATTGCCGCCTTCAAAGAATGGAGACACCTTCTTCAGGGAGCTGCACAGCAAATAGTCGTCCTGACAGACCATCGTAACCTTGAGTTTATCAGGTCGGCTAAGTGCCTGACTCCTCGCCAGGCTCGCTGGAATCTTTTCTTAAACCATTTAATTTTATCATCTCTTATAGACCAGGATCGCGCAATGGAAAGGCTGATGCACTCTCTAGGATTTACTCAGCAGAGACACGTCCAATTACTCCTCCTAAGACTATTCTTCCTGACTCTAGATTCCTAGGAGTAATTCATAATCAAGACCTACTTAAGGACATCAAGGAAGCATACCATGCGGATTCCTTTTTGGCACAACCCCCAAGGGACGTAAGTCTTGTCTTTAAGAATGGTGTGTGGATTCAGGGACAACGTCTGTATATTCCTGAAACAGTCAGATTAAGAGTATTGCAACTCATTCACGATTCCAAGATAGCTGGGCATAGAGGAATTCTAAAGACACAGGAATTTCTTTCTCGTTTCTTTTGGTGGCCCACTTGCAGGAAGGATGTTTTGAATTATGTCACTTCATGTGAGGTCTGTGCAAGATGCAAAACACCTCGCTCCTCACCAACTGGTCTGTTACAGCCTCTTCCCACCCCGTCCCGCCCGTGGGGATCCATTTCTATGGACTTCATTGTGGAGTTACCAACCTCTCAGGGGAAGAACACCATTCTAGTGGTGGTTGACCGTCTAACAAAGGCAGCTCATTTTATCCCTTGTGTCGGCTTACCCACTGCAAAACAGACATCAGATTTGATGATTAAAGATGTGTTTCGCTTACATGGAGTACCGGATGAGGTTATTTCGGATCGAGGGGTGCAATTCACTTCTAGGTTTTGGCAAAATTTCTGTGCAGCATTGGACATTAAAGTAAACCTTTCTTCTGCTTTTCATCCCCAGACTAATGGACAGACCGAACGAACCAATCAAACCCTGGAGCAGTATCTCCGCTGCTTTATCTGCCACCTACAGGATGATTGGGTGGATCTACTTCCATTAGCTGAGTTCTCGTATAACAACTCTCAGAGTGCCTCCACTAAACAGTCTCCTTTTTACTCTAATCTAGGTTATCATCCTAACATTCTACCACGATTTTCCATAGAAACGCCTTTACCAGCAGTGGCTGAAAGAATCACGTCTTTACAGAAGAATATGGATCTTCTAAAGGAAAATCTGGAATCGGCTCAAGAAAGGTACAAGAAAGCAGCAGATAAATTTCGTAAACCTGCACCAGCTTTCAAGGTAGGAGACTTGGTCTGGCTGTCAACCAGAAATCTTAAGTTAAGGATTCCATCGTCTAAGTTGGGACATAAGTACATTGGACCCTATAAAATCAGTAAAATTATAAGTGCCGTTGCTTGTCGTCTTCAACTGCCCAGAACTATGAGAATCCACCCTGTCTTTCATGTATCCCTACTAAAGGCTGCGACACCCAATACGTTTCCTGGACGTTCCTCTCCTTGCCCTGACCCAGTGCTAGTCGATGGTCAGGAAGAATTTGTGGTGGAAAGGATTTTAGATTCCAGGTTGTATAGAAATCAGTTACAATATCTGATTAAATGGCAGGGCTACCCAGTGGAGGACAACTCATGGGAACCGGTCAATAAGTTAATGCTCCTCGCTTGCTCTGACAGTTTCATCAGAGGTACCCACACAAGCCTGGTCTGAGGTCATCCGGAGGTTGTCCTTAAGGGGGGAGTAATGTAAGGTTCTATGTATATATTCCTGAAACTCAGTTTGTTCGTCAGCCATTTTACTTTCTGTCTTGCTGCAGCTATCTTGCCCTCAGTCAAAATGGAGTTTCCAGCTTGCATGTTCCCGCCCTGATTCTCTCCTTTGCTTCTTAAGCAGCCACAGCTGAGCAATCAGTGCTTCAGAATCTAGCCTGCAGTGAACCTGTGACTTGACTCCTGTAAGCCTTGGACCTTGTACTCCAGCTATTCCTACTGAGGAACTCTGAAGCACTTGTGGACTCTGAACCCTGCTCTTTGAAAGACCCACGTTTGCATGGACTTACGGTAACAGAGAAGAAAATCCTGAATCTGTATTGGAGAGTGATTGCTGAGCTTGGATTACTCTGGCCTGCTGTGTCTCCTGTTTCTGTGTCTGCAAACTGTGTGACTATTTCTGCCAACTTGTATGAAGTAATACAGGACTTTTCTATATCAAACCTGTGACTCCTGTGTTTTCATCGCACCCAAGCACAAGACGCTATATGAACTGTACTACATACATTACAAAGAGATAATTTTTGTGGGAAAAAATAGGATTTTTTGTTTTCATGTCCGGGCATTATAAACTTGTGTGAAGCACTTGGGGGTTCAAAGTGCTCACCAAAGATCTAGATAAGTTCCTTAGGGGTCTAGCTTCCAAAATGGGGTCACTTGTGGGGGGTTTCCACTGTTTAGGCTCATCTGGGGCACTACAAGTGGAACATGACCCCCATCAATGTTTGCATTCCAAAACGTTACTGCTTCCTTTCCAAGCCCTGCCATGCGCCCAAACAGTTCCCCCCCCCCACATATGGGGTATCAGCGTACTCAAGACAAATTGGACAACAACTTTTGGGGTCCAATTTCCTTGGGAAAAATCAAAAATTTGGGACTAAAAAATCATTTTTGTGGAAAATTGTTTTTTTTTTTTTTTCACACCCAGGCATTATAAACTTTTGTGAAACACTTTGGGGTTCAAAGTGCTCACAACAGATCTAGATAAGTTCCTTAGGGGGTCTAGTTTCCAAAATGGTGTCACTTGTGGGGGGTTTCCACTGTTTAGGCGCATCAGGGGCTCTCCAAACACGACATGGCGTCCAATCTCAACTCCAGCCAATTTTAGTTTGAAAAAGTCAAATGGCGCTCCTTCCCTTACGAGCTCTGCCGTGTGCCCAAACAGTGGTTTTCCCCCACATATGGGGTATTGGCTTACTCAGGAGAAATTGCACAACAACTTTATCTGTCCATTTTCTCCTTTTACCCTTTTGAAAATAAAAAAAAGTTTGTAAAAGATAATTTTTGTGGCTAAAAAGTTAAATATTCATTTTTTCATTCCACGTTGCTTCAGCTCCTGTGAAGCACCTGAAGGGTTAATAAAATTCTTGAATGTGGTTTTGAGTACCTTGAGGGGTGCAGTTTTTAGAATGGTGTCACTTTTGGGTATTTTCTGCTATATAGACCCGTCAAAGTGACTTCAAATGTGAGGTGGTCCCTAAAAAAATGGCTTTGTAAATTTTGTTGTAAAAATGAGAAATCACTGGTCAACTTTTAACCCTTATAATTTCCTAACAAAAAAAATTTTGGTTCCAAAATTGTGCTGATGTAAAGTAGACATGTGGGAAATGTGATTTCTTAACTATTTTGTATGACATATTTCTCTGTTTTAAGGGAAAAAAAATTCAAAGTTTGAAAATTGCAAAATTTAAAAATTTTCGCCATATTTGCATTTTTTTCAAAAATAAACGCAAGGTATATCGAAGAAATTTTACCACTAACGTGAAGTACAATATATCACGAGAAAACAGTCTCAGAATCGCGAAGATCCGTTGAAGCGTTCCAGAGTTATAACCTCATAAAGAGACAGTGGTCAGAATTGTAAAAATTGGCCCGGTCATTAACGTGCAAACCACCCTTGGGGGTGAAGGGGTTAATAATAGGGCTAGCTCTGCCACTTTGATGTCTCCATTTTTCTGCAATTTGGGTTTCACCCTCGATTTTTTTCGGGACAGACGGAGGCTTCTGTCTGTCCAGGTGTTGACTCTGTTGTGGAGCGTATGCAGCAGATTTGGGACCAGGTAGTGGAGAGGTTGTCCCTCTCTCAGGAGAGGGCCCAGCGGTTTGCCAACCGGCATAGGACTGATGGTCCTCGGTTTGAAGTGGGGGACTTGGTCTGGTTGTTCTCAAGAAATATCCCTATGAGAGTTGCATCTCCTAAGTTTAAGCCTAGGTTCATTGGACCTTATAAGATCATGGAGATTCTTAATCCTGTTTCCTTTCGTTTACTTCTTCCAGGGACATTTAACACTAGAACTACTGATGGAGTCATTTTGACTCCTTTCGTTTTTTATTTCTCTTCTGTGACTACATTTTTCAGAATTCCGGCTTGAAACTCGGTGACTTTTCCTCAAATATGATGTGAAAAAAGATTTTGTGAGAATAAATAATTTTGGTGAAAAATTTGCGCGTTTTTTTCAAAATTTACCAAGAACTACTGAAGGGAGTCATTTTGACTCCCTACTATATTTTGAGGTCCTTTTGTCACTAAATGTTGCTATAAAGTTTTGTGCATAATTTTTTCACTCTGTCTTATTTACCCTGATGTTCATATAGATGTAGTTCAATTTACATGTCAACTTTTCACATTTTCCTTGTGTTTTACCTGCTTGTATTACTGTGTAATGCTGAACAAAATATGTGGGACAGGTTTATTGAAAATTGTATTGCGTGTTACAAACCTGGCCCATACATAACGGTGGATGAGCAACTTTTCCCAAGCAAAACTAGGTGTCCATTCACGCAGTACATGCCTTCCAAACCAGATAAATATGGCCACAAATATTGACTAGCTGTTTATAAGGAGAGCAAATATCTGGCAAATGGCTTCCCTTATCTAGGCAAAGATGACACACGCCGTGCTGAGGACCGTTTAGCTGACCATGTGGTAATGAAGTTATTGGACCCGTTTTTGAAAAAAGGTCGCAATGTTACAACCGATAATTATTTTACTTCAGAAAAAATTAGCTAAACAGCTAAAAAGCAAAGGAACAACCATCGTGGGAACACTGAACAAGATAAGGCGAGAAGTGCCTAAAGAAATAAAATCCATGAAAGAGGAATTGTACAACACTAAAGTGTTTAGAAATGAAGACAATTTTACACTTACAGTATATCAAGGAAAGCCCAACAAAAATGTTGTCATTTTGAGTTCCGTCCATCCAGATGTTGTTGCGTCTGATTCCGCTAAAAAAAACTCTAGAAACGGTAAAGTTTTACAATGAAACAAAATATGGAGTAGATGTAGTGGATCAGATGGCACGAAAATATACCACACGAACATGCACAAGGAGATGGCCTGTTCATGCATTTGAAAATGCCTTAGACTTTGCGGGTATAAATGCATGGATAATATTCAATGAGATAACCCACCAAAAATGTCACGCAAGGCATTTTTGCAAACGCTTGTGAGAGAGTTGAGTGGTCCTTATGTCACAGATAGGGAAAAGGGTTCCACGTCCCAAGTTTCTACATGCTCAGAAGTGATGGTTCAAACAAAATTTTGCCAGATCAAAGAAAAGTGCAAGAAAAATAGATCTGTCGGCAATTGTAAGACTTGTGGTAAGTCTTTGTGTGGGCAATGTACTGCCATAAATCAAAGGCAATGCCTAAAATGCGAAACACCAAATGTTTAGAAGGTGAATTCTGCGCCATATTTTCATTTTTATGCTCCTCCACCTACATTTTCTCTGCTTTTTGTTCTTCAGTTGTTGTTTATATGTGTGAACTTTAATAAAAAAAAATGTTTGAAAAACGTCTATTATAATTATTGTTATTTTCTGTAGAAAAATAAGAAAAGCAGAAAAAAAACAATCAAAAGCATTACTGTTGGATCTCACAATAATAATACATTAAAAAAATATAATTATTAATAACCACAAATGAAACTCTAAAAATAAACGAAAACAAGCAAGGAGTCAAAATGACTCCTTTCAGTAGTTCTAGGCGGGGTCACGAGTCCAGTAGTCCTAGTGTTAAGATCCATAACGTGTTCCACAAGTCCTTATTGAAGAGGTTTGTCGAGCCAGTGGTTCCTATGGCTGCGCCTCCTGACCTTGTTTTGGTTGAGGGCAATCTGGAGTATGTGGTTGAGAAAATATTGGATTCTTGTTTTTCTAGATGGAAACTCCAGTATTTGGTTAAGTGGAGAGGTTATGGTCAGGAGGACAATTCTTGGGTGTTTGCTTCGGACATCCATGCTAGGAGACTGATCCGTGCGTATCACAGAGCTCATCCTGACCAACCTGGTTGCCCAAATGAGGGTTCGGTGACCCCTCCTCAAGGGGGGGTACTATTGTGAATGTGTTAGAAATGAATTCTGAGCAGAAGCTCCCTCTGGTGGTTACAAACAGTACTGAACTATTCAATGAAGATTGTGAAGATTGGCAATCAGGTGTTACAGACTGGTCTTATATAAGGGAGGTTCCCTCCCATCAGGGTTGCCGGTGATCAATTGTTCTTGTCTCAACTTTGGTTCCTGGTTCACTTGGAAGCTTGCTGTGTCTTGCCTGCATCTTCTGCTAACAGATAAGATATTTTCTGCTTTTATTTTTGTGCTTGCTTTTTGCATTTTGTTCTGCACTTCTGTGGAGGTCAGCCAGGTCCCCTCTGAGCCACTGTTATTTGTTCATTTGCCTTTTCCAGTTTTTTCAGTGGCTGCTGCTTAGTTTTTGTTACACCAGAGAACTAATTTAGGTGGTAGAGGTCGTGTGATCTCAGGTGTTTTTTCAATTAGTGAGTTGGTATTTTTTTTAGGTTTTTTTGGATTGCAGTAAGTGTCCTTCCTATCCTTTTCTTTCTAGGAAGATTGGGCCCCAACGTTTGCTCATACTATTTTCTGTCTGTGTCTGTATTTCCTCTTGTCTAACCGCCATTACATGTTTGGGGGCTTCCTATGTTCTTTGGGGATCTGCTCCGGGGCAGATAGTTTTCTCTTTCTATCTTTAGGTGTAGTTAGCTTCTCAGGCTGTGACGAGGCATCTAGGACCAACGTAGGTACGCTCCACGGCTGCCTTTAGTTGTGGTAGTTAGTCAGGGTACTGCAATCCAGTAGATTCCAACCTCTCTGGTGTATTGCCTTTTTTGCCTGCTCTCCTCAGCTACCAAATCATAACAGGGTTCACTTGTGGGGGGTTGCTACTGTTTAGGCACATAAGGGGCTCTGCAAGCGCAACATGACGCCCACAGACTATTCCATCAAATTCTGCATTCCAAAATAGCGTTCCTTCCCTTCCGAGCTCTCCCTGCGCCCAAGCAGTGGTTCCCCCTCACATATGGGGTATCAGTGTACTCAGTACAAATTGCACACCAACTTTTATGGTCCAATTTCTCCTATTAGCCTTGTGAAAATAAAAAGTAGCCGGCTAAAAAATGATTTTTTTGTTTTCACTGCTCTGCGTTATAAACTTCTGTGAAGCACTTGGGAGTTGAAAGTGCTCACCATACATCTAGATAAGTTCCATAAGGGGTCTAGTTTCCAAAATGGTGTCACTTGTGGGTTTTTTTTCACTGTTGAAGCACATCAGGGGCTCTCCAAACGCGACATGGCGTCCAATCTCAATTCCAGCCAATTCTGCATTGAAAAAGTCAAACGGTGCTCCTTCCCTTTTGAGCTCTGAGCTCTGCCGTGCGCCCAAACAGTGGTTTACCCCCACATATGGGTGTACTCAGGACAAATTGCACAACAACTTTGGGGGTTTAATTTCTCCTGTTACCCTTGGGAAAATAAAAATTTGGGGGCGAAAAGATCATTTTTGTGGAAAAAAATGATTTTTTATTTTCATGGCTCTACGTTATAAACTTCTGTGAAGCACTTCAAAGTGCTCACCACACATCTAGATAAGTTCCTTAAGGGGTCTAGTTTCCAAAATGGAGTCACTTGTTGGGGTTTTCCACTGTTTAGGCACATCAGGGGCTCTCCAAACGCATCATGGCGTCCGATCTCAATTCCAGCCAATTCTGCATTGAAAAAGTGAAACAGCGCTCCTTCTGTTCCAAGCCCTACCAAGCGCCCAAACAGTGATTTACACCCACATATGAGGTATCGGCATATTCAGGAGAAATTTCACAACAAATTTTATGGTTCCTTTTCTCTTTTTACACTTGTGAAAATAAAAAAAAATGTTTCTGAAGTAAAATGTTTGTAAAAAAGAGTTAAATGTAAAAATTTTTCTTACACATTGCTTTAGTTCCTGTGAAGCACGTAAAGGGTTAATAAACTTCTTGAATGTGGTTTTGAGCACCTTGAGGGGTGCAGTTTTTAGAATGGTGTGACTTTTGGGTATTTTCTATCATATTTCCCTCTCAAAGTGACTTCAAATGTGATGTGGTCCCTTAAAAAAAATGGTTTTGTAAATTTTGTTGTTAACCCCTTAACGACCGCCGATACGCCTTTTAACGGCGGTCATTAAGGGTACTTAAACCACAGCGCCGTTGATTAACGGCGCTGTGGAAAAAGTGAATAGCGCCCCCCAGAGGCGCATTTTCCCCGGTAGCCGAGACCCCAGAGAACATGAATCGGGTCGGTTTTTACCGACACCGATGTTGCGATCGCCGTTATTAACCCTATAACGGCGACCGCAACAAAAAAAAAAAAATCTGATGTGCCATTTAATTTCTCTGTCCCCTGATGTCATCGGACATCAGGGGACAGAGAAAAAGGGTCCCCAGGACCCCCATGTAGCCCCGATCCAGTCCATGTGGCCCCCGGGCCCTCCGTTGTCCCCCGGTGCCGGCGCTGTTAAGAAAATGGCGGGCGCATGCTCAGTGCGCCCGCCGCTATGTGCCGCTGTGCTGGTGGGGGGATGGGCAAATATTCTCTGGGGTCTCGGCTACCGGGGGTAGCCGAGACCCTAGAGAACATGATCCGGGTCGGTATTCACCGATCCCGGTGTTGCGATCGCGGCTATGCAAGCATAGCCGCGATCGCAAAAAAAAAAAAAAAAATGATTTCTCTCCCCTCTGATGTGATCGCACATCAGAGGGGAGAAAATGAGGGTCCCCCGATCGCCCCCCCGTATACTTACCGGTGTCCTCCGTCCTCCCGCAGGCCCCAGGATCCCGGCGTCTTCTTCCTGCAAAAAAAAAATGGCGGGCGCATGCGCAGTGCGCCCGCCGATCTGCTTGGCGGCAGATTCAAAAAAAGTTTCATTCATTCTCCAGAAAGTGCATTTTGATCACTGTGATAAACTATCACAGTGATCAAAATGAAAAAAACAGTACATAACCCCCCATTTATCACCCCTTTAGTTAGGGACATATAATAAAAAATAGAAATTATATTTATTTTCATTTTTCTGTTAGGGTTAGGGTTATAATTAGGGTTAGGGTTATAATTAGGGTTAGGGTTAGCATTAGGGTTAGGGTTAGCATTAGGGTTAGGGTTATAATTAGCGTTAGGGTTAAGCTGGGTTCATACTGCGTTATGGCAGTCGTTAGACGGACTGCGCTACACCGCGGTATAACGCAGTCCGTTAACGCTGCCATTCACCCCCATTTGAGGGCGCATCGCGACGCATGCCGTAAAGCGGCATGCGTTTGCGACGTGCCATCATTCAGTGACGGAGCCTTGGACGCTGGCTGCAGCGTCTGGGCTCCGTCACCGCTAGCGCAGATGAATCATCTGCTGATTCCTCTGCGCTAGCGGGTATAGCATAACGCGATCACGTTATGCTATACCGTTACCAGCCCGTCAACGCTATGTGTTGAACGGGCTGGTAAAACGCAAAATGAACCCAGCCTTAGGGTTAGGGTTATAATTAGGGTTAGGGTTACAATTAGGGTTAGGGTTACAATTAGAGTTAGGGTTATAATTAAGGTTAGGGTTACAATTAGGGTTGGAATTAGGGTTGGGATTTAGGTTACGATTACGGTTGGGATTAGGGTTAGGGGTGTGTTGGGATTAGGGTTGGAGCTAGAATTGAGGGATTTCCACTATTTAGGCACATCAGGGGGTCTCCAAACACGACGTGGCGTTCAAAAAGTCAAATGGCGCTCCCTCCCTTCCGAGCCCTGCCGTGCGCCCAAACAGTGGTTTACCCCAACATATGGGTATCAGCATACTCAGGACAAATTGCACACCAATTTTGGGGTTCTAATTTCTCCGGTTACCCTTGGGAAAATAAAAAATAGCTGGCTAAAAAAATCATTTTTGAGAAAAAAAATGATTTTTCATTTTCACGGCTCTGCGTTTATAAATTTCTGTGAAGCATTTGGGGGTTCAAAGTGCCCACCACACATCTAGATAAGCTCCTTAAGGGGTCTAGTTTCCAAAATGGGGTCACTTGTGGGGGGTTTCCACTGTTTAGACCCATCAGGGGGTCTCCAAACACGACGTGGCTTTCAAAAAGTCAAATGGCGCTCCCTCCCTTCCGAGCCCTGCCGTGCGCCCAAACAGTGGTTTACCCCAACATATGGGGTATCAGCGTACTCAGGAGAAATTGCACACCAATTTTGGGGTTCTAATTTCTCCAGTTACCCTTGGGAAAATAAAAAATAGCTGGCTAAAAAATCATTTTTGAGAAAAAAAAATGATTTTTCATTTTCACGGCTCTGCGTTTATAAATTTCTGTGAAGCACTTGGGGGTTCAAAGTGCTCACCACACATCTAGATAAGCTCCTTGGGGGGTCTAGTTTCCAAAATGGTGTCACTTGCAGGGGGTTTCTACTGTTTAGGTACATCAAGGGCTCTGCAAACACAACATGACGCCTGCAGAACATTCCATCAAAGTCTGCATTACAAAATGGCGCTCCTTCCCTTCCAAGCACTCCCATGCGCCCAAACAGTGGTTTCACCCCACATATGGGGTATCAGCGTACACAGGAAAAATTGCACAACAACTTTTTGGGTCCAATTTCTCCTGTTACCCTTGGGAAAATAAAAAAAATAGCGGGCTAAAGAATAATTTTTGAGGAAAAAAATGATTTTTTATTTTCACGGCTCTACGTTTATTAATTTCTGTGAAGCACCTGGGGGTTCAAAGTGCTCACCACACATCTAGATAAGTTCCTTAAGGGGTCTAGTTCCAAAATGGTGTGATTTGTGGGGGGTTTCGACTGTTTAGGCGTATCAGGGGCTCTCCAAACGCGACATGGCGTCCAATTTCAATTCCAGCCAATTTTGGTTTGAAAAAGTCAAACGGCGCTCCTTCCCTTCCAAGCCCTGCCGTGCGCCCAAACAGTGGTCCCACCCCACATATGGGGTATCAGCGTACTCAGGACAAATTGGACAACAACTTTTGTGGTCTAATTTCTCCTGTTACCCTTGGAAAAATAAAAAATTGGGGACTAAACGATCAGGTTTGTGGAAAAAATATGACTTTTTATTTTCATGCCCGGAAGTTATAAACTTCTGTGAAGCACTTGGGGGTTCAAAGTGCTCACCACACATCTATATAAGTTCCTTAGGGGTTCTAGTTTCCAAAATGGTGTCACTTGTGGGGGTTTCCACTGTTTAGACACATTAGGGCCTCTACAAACGCGACATGGCGTCCAGCCAATTCTGAGTTGAAAAAGTCAAACGGCGCTCCTTCCCTTCCAAGCTCTGCCATGCACCCAAACAGTGGTTTACCCCCACATATGGGGTATCAGCATGCTCAGGACAAATTGCACAAAAACTTTTGGGGTCTTGTTACCCTTGGAAAAATAAAAATTGGGGTGAACAGATCGTTTTTGTGGAAAAAATATGATTTTTTATTTTCACGGTTCTATGTTATAAACTTCTGTGAAGCACTTGGAGGTTCAAAGTGCTCACCACAGATCTAGATAAGTTCCTTAGGGGGTCTAATTTCCAAAATGGGGTCACTTGTGGGGGGTTTCCACTGTTTAGACATATCAGGGCCTCTACAAACACGACATGACGTCCAGCCAATTCTGCGCTGAAAAAGTCAAACGGCGCTCCTTCCCTTCCAAGCTCTGCCATGCACCCAAACAGTGGTTTACCCCCACATATGGGGTATCAGCATGCTCAGGACAAATTGCACAAAAACTTTTGGGGTCTTGTTACCCTTGGAAAAATAAAAATTGGGGTGAAAAGATTGTTTTTGTGGAAAAATATGATTTTTTATTTTCACTGTTCTATGTTATTAACTTCTGTGAAGCACTTGGAGGTTCAAAGTGCTCACCACACATCTAGATAAGTTCCTTAGGGGGTCTAGTTTCCAAAATGGGGTCACTTGTGATGGGTTTCCACTGTTTAGACACATCAGGGCCTCTACAAACGCGACATGACGTCCAGCCAATTCTGCGTTGAAAAAGTCAAATGTCGCTCCTTCCCTTGCGACCTCTGCCGTGCGCCCAAAAAGTGGTTTACCCCCACATATGGGGTATCGGCTTATTCAGGAGAAATTGCACAACAAATTTTTTGGTTCATTTTTTCTTTTAACACTTGTGAAAATAAAAAAAATAGGTTCCGAAGTAAAGTTTTTGCAAAAAAAGTTAAATGTTAATTTTTTCCTTCCACATTGCTTCAGTTCCTGTGAAGCACGTAAAGGGTTAATAAACTTTTTGAATGTGGTTTTGAGCACCTTGAGGGGTGCAGTTTTTAGAATGGTGTCACTTTTGGGTATTCTTTATCATATAGACCCCTCAAAGTGACTTCAAATGTGATGTGGTCCCTAAAAACAAAATGGTGTTGTAAAAATGAGAAATCGCTGGTCAACTTTTAACCCTTATAACTTTGTAAAAAAAAAAAAAATTTTGGTCCCAAAATTGTGCTGATGTAAAGTAGACATGTGGGCAATGTTATTTATTAAGAAATTTGTGTGACATATCTCTCTGATTTAAGGGCATAAAAATTTAAAAAAAAAAAAAAAAGGGGGGGGGGAAGCCAGCGCAACACATGGTCAGCATGAAATAATTTAAGTGCATCTGCACATAATTCTAACTGTTTTTTTTAAAAAATAGAGACATTTAGCAAACAATTGATCAATTCTTTGAGCTACCCCGCCACGACAAGGCATTCTCATATGGGGCAGTACCTACTCTAAGTTTATCATATCACTGTGCCATAGCGGCCTCCTGAATAATTAAAAGCATAACTGCAAAAAACTGTAAAGCAGGACTGCATAAACTGCAAGGGTACCTTAAGCATAACTGAATCACCCCCGGTGCCAGTCAGACAGATGCAGGTAAAGGCCGACCAGGTCCAAGAATGGACATGTCAGATCTGACCTCCACATCCGCCAAACCAGCAACCACAGATAAAGAGTGAAACAGGCACAGGCACAGGTGCACAATTATATATAGCCTGGGGCAGGGCAGGGCTGCTGTATATGTGTATAGCAGCCTAAGTCAATTATAAGAAAGAAAAAAAAAACAGATAAAATAGCATGCATGACCCAGCGCGCACGGCAACCAGTGGTGGCAGCCACTTACCAATACAAGAAAAAAAAAAGGGGGGGGGAAGCCAGCGCAACACATGGTCAGCATGAAATAATTTAAGTGCATCTGCACATAATTCTAACTGTTTTTTTTTAAAAAATAGAGACATTTAGCAAACAATTGATCAATTCTTTGAGCTACCCCTCCACGACAAGGCATTCTCATATGGGGCAGTACCTACTCTAAGTTTATCATATCACTGTGCCATAGCGGCCTCCTGAATAATTAAAAGCATAACTGCAAAAAACTGTAAAGCAGGACTGCATAAACTGCAAGGGTACCTTAAGCATAACTGAATCACCCCCGGGTGCCAGTCAGACAGATGCAGGTAAAGGCCGACCAGGTCCAAGAATGGCCATGTCAGATCTGACCTCCACATCCGCCAAACCAGCAACCACAGATAAAGAGTGAAACAGGCACAGAGTGCACAATTATATATAGCCTGGGGCAGGGCAGGGCTGCTGTATATGTGTATAGCAGCCTAAGTCAATTATAAGAAAGAAAAAAAAAAACAGATAAAATAGCATGCATGACCCAGCGCGCACGGCAACCAGTGGTGGCAGCCACTTACCAATACAAGAAAAAAAAAAGGGGGGGGGGAAGCCAGCGCAACACATGGTCAGCATGAAATAATTTAAGTGCATCTGCACATAATTCTAACTGTTTTTTTTTAAAAAATAGAGACATTTAGCAAACAATTGATCAATTCTTTGAGCTACCCCGCCACGACAAGGCATTCTCATATGGGGCAGTACCTACTCTAAGTTTATCATATCACTGTGCCATAGCGGCCTCCTGAATAATTAAAAGCATAACTGCAAAAAACTGTAAAGCAGGACTGCATAAACTGCAAGGGTACCTTAAGCATAACTGAATCACCCCCGGGTGCCAGTCAGACAGATGCAGGTAAAGGCCGACCAGGTCCAAGAATGGACATGTCAGATCTGACCTCCACATCCGCCAAACCAGCAACCACAGATAAAGAGGAAACAGGCACAGGTGCACAATTATATATAGCCTGGGGCAGGGCAGGGCTGCTGTATATGTGTATAGCAGCCTAAGTCAATTATAAGAAAGAAAAAAAAAAAACAGATAAAATAGCATGCATGACCCAGCGCGCACGGCAACCAGTGGTGGCAGCCACTTACCAATACAAGAAAAAAAAAAGGGGGGGGGAGCCAGCGCAACACATGGTCAGCATGAAATAATTTAAGTGCATCTGCACATAATTCTAACTGTTTTTTTTAAAAAAATAGAGACATTTAGCAAACAATTGATCAATTCTTTGAGCTACCCCCCACGACAAGGCATTCTCATATGGGGCCAGTACCTACTCTAAGTTTATCATATCACTGTGCCATAGCGGCCTCCTGAATAATTAAAAGCATAACTGCAAAAAACTGTAAAGCAGGACTGCATAAACTGCAAGGGTACCTTAAGCATAACTGTTTCACTCTTTATCTGTGGTTGCTGGTTTGGCGGATGTGGAGGTCAGATCTGACATGTCCATCCTTGGACCTGGTCGGCCTTTTACCTGCATCTGTCTGACTGGCACCCGGGGGTGATTCAGTTATGCTTCAGGTACCCTTGCAGTTCATGCAGTCCTGCTTTACAGTTTTTTGCAGTTATGCTTTTAATTATTCAGGAGCCGCTATGGCACAGTGATATGATAAACTTAGAGTAGGTACTGCCCCATATGAGAATGCCTTGTCGTGGCGGGGTAGCTCAAAGAATTGATCAATTGTTTGCTAAATGTCTCTATTTTTAAAAAAAACTGAATTATGTGCAGATGCACTTAAATTATTTCATGCTGACCATGTGTTGCGCTGGCTTCCCCCCCCTTTTTTTTGTACTGGTAAGTGGCTGCCACCACTGGTTTGCCGTGCGCGTGGGTCATGCATGCTATTTTATCTGTTTTTTTTTCTTTCTTATAATTGACTTAGGCTGCTATACACATATACAGCAGCCCTGCCCTGCCCCAGGCTATATGTAATTGTGCACCTGTGCCTGAGCCTGTTTCACTCTTTATCTGTGGTTGCTGGTTTGGCGGATGTGGAGGTCAGATCTGACATGTCCACCTTGGACCTGGTCGGCTTTTACCTGCATCTGTCTGACTGGCACCCGGGGGTGATTCAGTTATGCTTCAGGTACCCTTGCAGTTCATGCAGTCCTGCTTTACAGTTTTTTGCAGTTATGCTTTTAATTATTCAGGAGGCCGCTATGGCACAGTGATATGATAAACTTAGAGTAGGTACTGCCCCATATGAGAATGCCTTGTCGTGGCGGGGTAGCTCAAAGAATTGATCAATTGTTTGCTAAATGTCCTCTATTTTTAAAAAAAACAGTTAGAATATTGCAGATGCACTTAAATTATTTCAGCTGACCATGTGTTGCGCTGGCTTCCCCCCCCCCCTTTTTTTTATAAAATTTAAGTTGAAAATTGTTAAATTTTCAAAATTTTTTTGCCATATTTCCGTTTTTCATAAATAAACACAAGTCCAATCAAGAATTTTACCAGTAACGTGAAGCAATATGTCCGAAAAAACAATCTCAGAATCAGGGGATTCGTTAAAGCGTTCCAGAGTTTAACCTCATAAAGTGACAGTGGTCAAATTGTAAAAATTGGCCCGGTCATTAAGCTGCAAAATGGTCTCTGTCACTAAGGGGTTAAATGAGAAATCGCTGGTCAACTTTTAACCCTTATAACTCCTAACAAAAAAAAATTGGGGTTCCAAAAATTGTGCTGATGGTAGCAACAGATGAGAAATTTTATTTATTAAGTTTATTAAGTATTTTTTTGGACATTATCTCTCTGATTTAAAGGCATAAAAATTAAAAGTTTGAAAATTGCAAAATTTTAAATTTTTTTGCGATATTTCAATTTTTTTCATAAATAAATACAATTTATATCGAAGAAATGTTACCACTAAGAATGAAGTAAAATATGTCACGAAAAACAATCTCAGAATAGCGAGATCCGTCAAAGCGTTCCAGAGTTATAACCTCATAAAGTGACAGTGGTCAGAAATTGTAAAAATTGGTCCTGTCATTAACTGCAAATTGGCTCCGTCACGAAGGCCTCTTTCACACATCATTTTTTTAACGTCAGGCCGATCCGGCATGTTGTTAAAAAAACGGATCCGGTACCGGATGCGTTTTATATTTGTCATTGACTTTCATTAGGCCGGATCGCGCCTGATGTTGTTGCGTTGCATCCGTTTTTGTCCGGATCCGGCGGAAATGTACATTCCAGCGGCCGGACAAAACGGTCACTGCAATGTTTTTTTTTTAGCGGACCCGCCTGATAGTGCCTGGGTGGCGCATCAGGCAGCCGGAAACAATAAAAGTGTATGGTACCAGACCATCATTTGTCAATCCGCAAAAGACTGATCCGGTATTCTGGAAACCAAGGTCTCTCTCTCTCTCTCACATGCATACCTGCATTTTCCGGGTTCAGCTCGGATCCGGCAACAAAACTGATCCGTTGCATCAGTGTTTTCAAAAATCAGTGCCGGATCGTCCTTTCACGTATTCGACGGATTATGCCTGACACAAAAAACCGATGTGTGAAAGTAGCCTAAGGGTTAAGGCCCTTTCTATTAATACCATTGCCATGTAATAATTTAAACTTGGTCATGTACATGTTTGTGATATACAATTGAAGTAACATGTATACATGCCTTTAATTCATGATGAACAACACTGCCCTTACTGTTTGTAAGGTATTTTTAAGGGGTTTTTTGTACTGTCATCTTTTCACTGTGTGTTTTTTTGTTATAAAGATTCTTGTTGCTTAACTATGAAATTATTTCATTACATAGTCTTCTTACTATATTTAAAGTGGAGGTATTAAGTCTGAATAGAATTCTTATAGTGGTTACCACCACATATTATTACTCTGTTCGAGTTATAGGTCTAAAATCCTTTTAACTGTACCAAGTGGGGATTTATCCCCACCTGACGAGCATCAGATAATATAATGAAAAATCTTAACATTATCCACTATTTAAACAGCCAAAATTCCCCCTCATTAGTTTTTAGCTTTAACCCCTTCACCCCAAGGGTGGTTTGCACTTAATGACCGGGCCAATTTTTACAATTCTGACCACTGTCTCTTTATGAGGTTATAACTCTGGAACGCTTCAACGGATCTTCGCAATTCTGAGATTGTTTTCTCGTGACATATTGTACTTCACGTTAGTGGTAAATTTTCTTCCATATAACTTGCGTTTATTTTTGAAAAAAACGCAATATGGCGAAATTTTGAAAAATTTAGCAATTTTCAAACTTTGAATTTTTATTTCCCTTAAAACAGAGAAATATGTCACACAAAATAGTTAATAAATAACATTTCCCACCATGTCTACTTTACATCAGCACAATTTTGGAACCAAATTTTTTTTTTTCTTAGGAAATATATAAGGGTTAAAATTGACCAGCGATTTCCATTTTACAACAAAATTTTACAAAGCCATTTTTTTTTAGGGACCACCCATATTTGAAGTCAATTTGGGGGTCTATATAGGAGAAAATACCCAAAAGTGACACCATTCTAAAAACTGCACCCCTCAAGGTACTCAAACCACATTCAAGAAGTTTATTAACCCTTCAGGCTTCAAGGAGCTGAACAACGTGGAAGGAAAAAATGAAATTTAACTTTTTTAGCCAACAAAAATGAATCTATTAAAACTTTTTTTTTTTTCCCCCAAGGGGAAAAAGGGGGAAAAAGGCAAAAGGTTTTTTTGTGCAATTTCTCCTGATTTCGCCCCCAAAGCCAATATGTGGAGGAAAAAAATGTTTGGGGGCCCCCCAAAAAAAAAAAGGTCGTTTTTCTTAAAAAGGGGAAACCCCCCCCAAGGGGACACCATTTTGGGGAAAAACCCCCTAAGGAAAAATTTTCTAGATCCTTTTTTTGACAAATTGAACCCCCCAAGGTTTACAAAAGCTTTTTAAAGCCTGGGTTTGAAAAAAAAAAACCCCAATTTTCCACAAAAATGATTTTTTTTTTCCCAAAAAATTTTATTTTTCCCCCAAAGGGGTTTTTGGCCCCCCAAAATTGTTTTCCCCAAATTTTCCCCAGTACGTGATTCCCCCCCATGTTGGGGGGGGGAAAAAGTTTTGGGTGCACGGGGGGGGTGGAAAGGAAGTAGTAACGTTTTTGGAAGGGGGAAAAAAGGTTTATGGGGGTCATGTTTTTTTGCAGGCCCAATGTCCCCAAACAGGGAAACCCCCCCCAAAAGAAAAAAACCCCTTTTGGGGAAAAAAAACCCCCTAAGGACTTATCAAAATTTTTGGGGAGCACTTTAAAAACCCCCCAATGTTTTTACACAATTTTAAAAAATTTTCCCGCCCCTGAAAAAAAAAACCCCCTTTTTTTTTTCCCCCCCCAAAAAAATTTTTTCTTTTAGTCATTTAAAAATTTTTTTTTTTCCCAAAAAGAAAAAATGAAAAATTTGGGGCCAAAAAAATTGATGCCCAAATTTTTTCCTGATACGTGATCCCCCCTTTTTGGGGGGGGAACCCCTTTTTTGGGGGACAGCAGAGCTGGGGAAAGGAAAAGGGGCCCATTTGACTTTTTCCAAAAAAAAATTTTTGGAAGGATTGGCCCCCTGTTTTTTTTGGGACCCCCGAATTTCCCCAAACGGGGGGAAAAAAACCCCCCCCGGGACCCCATTTGGGAAACAAACCCCCCTTTTGGGGAACCCCTTTTCAGATTTTTTTGGGGGCAATTTAAAAACCCCCGTGCTTCACACAAGTTAAAACTTTAAAAACCGAAAAAAGGAAAATAAAAAATCATATTTTTCCAAAAAAAAAAAATTTTTTTTCCCCCCAAAAATTTTTTTTTTTCCCCCAAAAGGGGAAAAAGGGGCCCCAAAAATTTTGTGAAAAATTTTTCCGAGAAAAAATGTCCCCCCTATGTGGGGGAAAAACCCCTGTTTTGGTGCAGGGCAGATTTTGGGAAAGGGGGAAAGGGCCCCCTTTCCCCCTTTTTTTTAAAACAGAATTGGCTGGATGCCAGCGTTTTTTGGGGAGCCCCCGATCTCCCCAAACTTTTGGGAAAACCCCCCAAAAAAAAAACCCCCTTTTGGGGGAAAAAAACCCCCCTCAAGGAACTTTTCTAGATGTTGGGGACACTTTGAACCCCCGAAGGGGGTTTACAGAAGTTTTTTAACTACAGCTTTTAAAAAAAAAAAATTTTTTTTTTTTTTAAAAAAAAATTTTTTTTTTGCCCCAAAAACAAAAGGGGGGGGGAAAAAAATTTCCCCCAA
Source organism: Oophaga sylvatica (assembly GCA_033576555.1). Classification (NCBI taxonomy): domain Eukaryota; kingdom Metazoa; phylum Chordata; class Amphibia; order Anura; family Dendrobatidae; genus Oophaga; species Oophaga sylvatica. The sequence goes on along the minus strand of JARQOD010000411.1, from coordinate 1,782 downwards.
AAATTTTTTCCCAAGTCCGTTGTAACCCCAAAATTTTTGGGGGGAAAATCAATGGGGGGGGGGAAAAAAGGGGGTTTTTTTGGATTAAATTTAAAATTTTTTGGGGGGTTTCCCCCTTTTTTTCCCCCCCAAAACAGGAAACCCCCCCAAACGGCCCCCTTTTTGGTAGCCCCAAAGGGGGCTTTTGGGTTTTGGTGACCTTTTGAACCAAAAAGGGCCCCAAAAAACCAAAAAAAAAAAAATATTTTTTTTTTTAAAAAAAATGAATTCTTCCCCCCTTTTTTTTTTCCCAAAAAAAAAAAAAAAAAAATTTTTAAAAAAAAAACCCCTTTTTGGGGAATCCAAAACCCCAAAAGGGGGGAAAAATTGTTTGGGGCATCCCGATAGGGAAAAGGGAACCTTTTTTTTTTAAAAAAAAGGGGAATTAAACCCTTCCCAAATTTTAGGCCCCGGGCCTCCAAAACCCCCCCAAATTTTTTTCCCCCCCCCCAAAAAACCCCCCCCAACCCTCCCCCAAACCAAACCCAAAAAACCCCCCCTCCCAAAAATTTAATTTTGCGCCCCCCAAACCAAATTTGAAAAACCCCCCGGGGGGAAAAAAAAAAAATTTTTTTTTTTTTTTTATTTTTAAAAAAGGGGGTTTTTAAATTTTTTAAAATTTTTTGGGGGGGGGTTTTAAGGTTTGGAGGTAGTAAAAGAGTTTTTTTGTATTTTTTTAAAATTTTTTGAGGTTTTTTTGTTTTTTTGGGACTTTGGGTGGGTTTATTTTTTGGGGAGGGGAAATTTTTTTTTGGCCTTTTGGGCCCGTGTTTTTTTTGGTTTTTTTTTTTTGGGGGTTAAAAACTCGCTTCAAAATTTTTTTTTTGGGGGGAGGCTTTTAAAACCTTTCCCGGGTTTTTGGGGAAAAATTGAAAAAGCGTTTTATTCTTGGGTCGTACGATTATGGCGATCCCTCTTTTTAAAAAATTTTTTTTTTTTTTGGCCCCCTTTTATAGAATAAAACCCCAAATTTTATATAAAAAATTATTATTTTTGCCCCTTTTAAATTTTGCGAGCTATAATTTTTTTAAAATTTTTTTGCTGATATGCTGTAGGGGGGGGTCTTTTTTTTTTTTTGGGGAAATTTTTACTTTTTCGGGGGACCATGTTTATTTATGGGGGTTTTTTTATCGGGGGTTTTTTCCCCTTTTTGTTCGGCGGGGGGGTGAAAAAAGGGGAATTTATTTTTTGCTTTTTTTTTTTTTTTTTTAAAAGGGGGTTTAAAAAAGGGGGGTTAAAAAGTGGGACATTTTAAAAGGGGGGGGGCGTTACGGACCCGGGATACCAAATATGTGTTATTTTTAAAATTTTTTTGTTTTTTTTTTAAAAGGAAAAAATTTATTGGGGAATATTTTTTTTTTTTTTATGTTTTTTTTTTAAAAAATTTTTTATTTTTTTTTTTTAAAAATTTTTTTTTTTTGTCCCAGGGGGGACATCACTGTATTTTAGCAGACGCGGGGTTTTTACAGTGGGAAAAGCACTTTTGTCACCCCCGGATCGTTTTTGGCAAAGGGTGGGGCCCCTTTTCCCCCCCGCTTCAGCAGGCATGGGGGGAAGCCCCCCCCCCGGGGGGCCCCGGGGGCCATCTTGGTTTTCCCGGGGGCCCGGAAAAGGGGGGGACGGACCCTCAGAATAGCCGACACATCGCGTGCCCCCGAGGGTCCCCGGGGGGGCGTGCCGAGGACCCCGTCCCTGCGCGTTTTCCCCCCCTGTCCCCCCCTCCCCCCGCGATATGTTTGATCG